>JASPKP010009640.1:7500-10131 GCA_030674155.1 Stramonita haemastoma
GTGTGTGTGTGTGTGTGTGTGTGGGTGTGGGTGTGGGTGTGTGTGTGTATGTGTGTGTGTGTGTGTGTGTGTGTGTGTGTGTGTGTGTGTGTGTGGCGTGCGTGCGTGCGTGCACATGTACTTGTACGTGTGCGGGTACGAGTGTGTGATATTGTATTCATTTATTCTTTTATTTCGAGGATGATGGAAATAAGCACTTGTGTGCTTTTTCAGCATCCAGTCCCCGTGTGTATGCATTTTTGTAGATTTTGTCATCCTTTCCCACCGGCATACATTGGCCTACTCTTCCGAAAATCTGAACGAGTTTTAATGATGTGAGCAAGATGTTCTGTGCGCGTTAGCACACGAAACCTCGGATTATAGTTTCATCCGAAGGACTTTTGGGGAAATAGAGTCGACACTGCTGTTAACGCCAGAGGAAACAAATCCTCTTTATGTGTGAATGTGTGTGTGTGTGTGTGTGTGTGTGTGTGTGTGTGTGTGTGTGTGTGTGTGTGTGTGTGTGTGTGTGTGTGTGTTGTGTGTGCGTGCGTTGCGTGCGTGCGTGCGGTGCGTGCTTGCATGCGTGCGTAGTGTGTGTGTGTGTGTGGTGTGTGTGTGTGTGTGTGTGGTTTGTGTGTGTGTTTGTGTGTGTGTTTGTGTGTGTGTGTGCACGCGTTTGCGTGTGCGCGTGCGTGTATGTGGTTCTAATGATTTATCCGCTTTTTTGAATGACATCCTCAACAGTTTCGGGAAGTCCAAGCATATTCATAAGACATCCAATGTTAAAAATGAAACACAGACATTGTTATAGGAACGGACATCTGATAAACGTTCTGTACAATATTTCCTCAATATTGTATACAGATTAACATTTTTGAAACTTATGTTAAGACTAACACAAGGAAATACATATATGACCAGTTTCTTTATTGAGATCAGTTTCCTAGTGCATGGCATTATCACAATGAACTTGAGATAATGTCTCCATGTACAACTTGGACATTGCGAAATGTGTTGTAAGTAAATGCATGCACAACCATATTATATTCTTGCCACTTACTTGATTCTATATCACACAATAAGATGTGTGCATTCAGAAAGGTAGCATTTCTGGGGAAAAAAATCATACAGATTGCAACTTTGAAAACTGACAATTCGACATTCAAATATATTTATGTAAGGTTTAACACACACCAACACACACACACACCACACACACACACACACACACACACACACACACACAACACACACACACACACACATACACACACGCACGCACGCACAAACACACACAAACACGCACACAGCACAACAGAAAAATAACACAACACAAATAACACACAAATACACACACAAACACACAAAACACACACAGCACAATACAACACAAACAACAACAACACACACACACACACACACACACCACACACACACACACACACACACACACACACACACACACCACAACACACACACATGCGCGCGCATGCCCCGCGTGCGCACACACCTATACGCACACACATACAAACGCACAAATACATAAAACACACAGCAGAATACAAAAAACAACAACACAAAACACACACACACTCACACACTTGTGTTGCATAAAATGACTATAAGCTATTACTTTATCACATCCCAAGTGGCAGCTTTTGTAGGCTGAGTAGTATCATGTTAGGTGTTTTTCCATGTGTATACAAGCAATACACACTGAATCTAGTGCAAGTTCAATCCATTTCCCCCTTGAGTGGGTCAGGCCATACAGAGGCTATACAAGGCAGACTGTGAAGGTCAAAGAGTTCTTTGTTGTCGTCTGCTGCAGTGCATTCAAACGAGTCACAACATATCGCCATTACAAGTGTTTGAATGGCTATATTTCTAGTGGATATGAAAAAAACCAAACAGTTTTTTTCGTGCGCCTTCAGAAACTGAAATTCAGTTGAAGTAATGCTCTGCTATCTGTATGTCTGTCTGTGCTTATAATCCCCTGTTTTTGTTTGTTTTTCTATCCTTCTCTCCCCCCCCCCCACCTACTCACACACATATACACACACATTCACCACACATGTGCGGGCAGTGTGCAGGCACGCATGGAGGGGAGGGGAGAGAGAGAGAGGGGGGGAGAGATAGATACAGAGAGAAAGACATACAGGGCGAGAAAGTGCCTGCGTGTTTGATTTATTATTTTTGTTTTATTTATTCTTTTATATCGAGGATAATGTGTGTTTGTGTGTGTGTAAAAAGAGAGAGAGAGAGAGAGAGGAGAGGAGGAGAGAGAGAGAGAGAGAGAGAGGAGAGAGAGAGAGGAAGATGAGAGAGAGAGAGAGAGAGAGAGAGAGGAGGAGAGAGAGAGAGAGAGAGAATTATTTTTGTTACTTGAATAAGAACGTAACTAGTGAGTTTATGTTGGTTTAAACATTGAGGCAAAAAAAAGTGATAGCTGTTAAGTGTTTGAAAAAGAGAGAGACATGGCAGTGTCGATGCTCCTTGCACTTTCTGTTCTGCTACACGGGGATTGTGAGCAAATAAAGGTAAAGACATAGAATATGGACATTGATAGAAGAGTATTTTTAAATAACAGTATCTGTTGCTTTGCTTTGGAGCAACAAGAAAATAATGATCACATTATTTTTCCAGCGTGTG
>JASPKP010000963.1:0-12500 GCA_030674155.1 Stramonita haemastoma
GCCCATAGAAAACCTAGCTCATGACGTCAAAGCTAGTGACGTTGGAGCTCAGTCAAAAAGAACAAAAAATGTGTTTCGCCAGAATAAATTAGATCTGGCAGCGAGTAGCAGCCTTCCAGTAGTCCTCCTTCTCCACGATTCCATCACAAAGGGAGTGAACGGTCACCGACTGGGTCGTTCTTATGGTTTTACAGCCATATCTCGCAAGGCCAACACAATAAAAGATCTGGGACAATCTATGCAAACAGCTCTCTCAGACCATGAAAAGTCAGTGGATGGCGTTGTTATCCACTGCAGAATAAATGACATTAAAAGTTCTGAGCCTCAAGCAGCAAGTAAAAGCTTGGCAAAATGCGTCAAGAACATTGCCAGTGAACACCCCAAAGCAAGGATCGTGGTCAGTAAAATTGCGCCAGTAAGGGATCCACAGCTGGATTCAAAACGGGAAATTTTTAATGCTTTTTTGAGTTCTGAGCTTCTTGGGTTAAATAATGTCTCCTGTCTAGGTCACTCAAACCTGCATACAGACTCCAGGACTCTGAAGGATGGCCTACAACCCACCAGGAGAGGGTCCAGCGTGCTGGCTGCCAACATCGGCAGACACGTCCGCCAACTCTTCTGGGAAAAGCCAAGAAGACCCTTCAGGTTCAACAGGCAACAGTCATCCAGGAATTACCAAAGAAATGCTGTGCTCTCACCGTTTACCAGAAGCAAAGGTCCATGGTGGAATATGTATGACATTTTAAGAGACTTTTAACTTTAATTTGAAAGGACAGATCCTAAGAGTGTGTAGATCAGTGAACAATTTCAGAGATATCGTGACTAACTTTTCTCTTGCCTTTTGTAAAAGTCTATTTTAGTTAAAATCTTGCAAAGTTTGTGTTTTTTCTAGTTTCATTGTGTGTTATTATTTTTGACTTACACCATTGTTTACCCTGAGAACTATATCTTTCTTTTTTAACAGTGTCTTTGCAAAAATCCTTGTACAAAAAATAACTTGTAGTTCATCTTTTTGTTTTATTTGAATAATGGTGATAACTTGTCCCTTTAAGATTTTGCAGTGGAACTGCAGATCTGTGACAACAAATTTATCATATCTTATTCAGCATCTTGCATCTTTCAGATCTGAGGTTTTAATCTTACAGTCTTTAAACATAACTAGAGACAGACTGCCCAATCTAAAAAATTACTATTACCAACCAATCCACGAATTTGTCGCAAACGATGCTGAAAAGATACGGGCTGCCATCTATGTGCATAGAGGAATAGAGTATGATGAATGTACCTCGCCAGTTCCAACTAATGTACCACATCTGCATTCCTGTGCTGCATGCATAAGAATCAGCAAATCTAATATTCTAAACATTGTTTCAGTATATTTACCTAAAGACCCCAATGACATCAACACAGAATGGTTGCGTACATTGCCAGATTCTAATAAAAAATGGTTAATATGTGGGATTTTAATGCGCACTCCCCGTTCTGGGATAAAAACTGCACATCAGTAACCAGTAATCGATTTATTGAAAACATTATTGATTCATGTCTGTTTCTACTAAATGACGGAAATGTTACAAGAATCCCAGATATTTTCAATCAAAGACCTAGTGCTTTAGATCTGTCTTTTATTTCTCCATCTCTTGTCCCTGTGTGTAACTGGTAAATAGAATGTGATACATTAGGAAGTGATCATTTTCCCATTGCTATCACTCTTAATGATAATATTCTGTAAAAAGTGATAAAGAAAAAGATTTTATTCCAAAGTACAATTATCGTTATGCAGATTGGAACAAGTTTAAAGATATTTTGACACAAATTAATGCTGAAAGTGTCAAAAGTAATGATATTGATAGTTTTTATGCAAATTTACAAAATATGTATTACAGGCAGCTGATAGTTCTATTCCTAAGTATTCCTCCATAAAGTTTGTAAAGCACTCTGGAAATATATGGTGGAACTCTGCTTGTCAAAAAGCTGTGAGTGACAAAAAAGCTATGTGTAAAGCTTATTTAAGAAACAAAACGCCAGAAAATCATTTTCTTATGAAAAAAGCAAAGTCCGTTTGTGATAAAACCGTTGAACAAAGCAAATGTCAATTTTGGTCTACTTTTTGCTTACAAGAAGTTTACTGTCATAATGATCTGCAAAAGGTATGGAATAAATTTAAAGATATGAAAAGTGGGATTAAGCTTCGTAACTGTCCTATTAAAATTCAAAACAAGGATTTCCCAACTAATTCAGAAAAAGCTGATACTTTCATAGGAATGTTTACAGATACAATGAGTGACAAAAGTCTTTCAAATAAATGCAAAGTGTATAGAGAAAAAGAAGTACAAAAAGAAATGTATAAAGATCCTGTGGGAGATAACAGTCTTTATGTCAATGCTCCCTTAACGTTGCAAGAGCTAAAAGATGCTCTCCTTTCTCTTGGGACCAAAAGAACATCAGTTGGCATAGATGCTGTTTCAAACGAATTATTAAAACAACTACCAGAAAAATGGATAATGTTATTGCTTGATTTATTCCAGCTCAGTTGGGCTCAGGGAGTCATTCCACGCATTTGGAAACATTCCATCTTAGTGCCAGTCCCAAAGCAGGGTAAACCAATGTGATCAAAACAGTTACAGACCAATCGCATTAACCTCACACACAGGAAAACTTATGGAAAAATCATTTTGAACCGACTAATGCATTACTGTGATAAAAATAAAATAATCCCTCTTAGTCAAGCAGGGTTTCGAAAAGGCAGATCCACAGCAGATCACCTGATTAAACTCAGTACATATATTAAACATCAGTTTGCTTGTAGGAAAAATGTACTTGCCACCTTTTTTGATATAAAGAAAGCATATGATCAGGTCTGGCATGAACGATTACTGTTTAAATTAAAATCCATTGGCTTATCTGGTAACATCTATATTATGTTAAAGCCTTTCTCTTAGAAAGACGCATGCAGGCCAAAGTTGGAAATTCGTATTCTACTGTACGATTTCCAACAATGGGCATTCCTCAGGGATCAGTTATTGCTCCACATCTTTTCAATATTCTCCTTTATGATCTTCCTAAGTGTTTCTCAAGTAATACCACCCATGTCCAGTATGCTGATGACATTTGTATGTGGATGAATGTCACATTGAAAAAGAGAACACCAAAGAGACAACTAAACTATTTGAAAAATTTGTATCAGACTGAGCTAAACAAACTGAATGACTATATATTTGTGAATGGTCTGTCACTATCCCCTGAAAAGACCAATTTAGTACTTTTTAATAATGGTGTTAACCCACCAGTTCTACCTGTTTTCCAAATAGATGGAAACGTTTTGGAATATAAAACTACGGTGAAGTTTTTAGGGGTATATTTCACGTCTAAATTAACTTGGAATTATCATATTGAATATTTAAACACTAAAGCTAGGAAAAGTCTAAACTTCCTGAAAGTTATTAGTAAACAAGTGTGGGCTCATGACGTAGCTGTATTAAAACATCTGGCGTTATCTTTAGTGCATTCCAGACTTGTATACAGCCAGGAAGCTTTTTTCAGTGCTCCTAAGTATTTGTTACAGAAAATGAGAAGATTAGACTGTAAGGCTTTTCGATTAGCTCTGGGGTTCCTTTTCATGCATCGTCTATGGGCACTTATAAAGAGATAGGTGTTTTACCATTAGACAATTATCACAACTGGCTTTAGCTAAATATCTCTTACAGTGTTCGAATCAAGAAACCAATGTGGACACTGAAATAAATACAAAATCTGATGTCAACTTTCCTAAAAGAGCACATTCTTTCGTTCTCTGACCACAGTTAGAACCTATACTGCTGAATTATTTGATAATGCAAAAATATCTCCTAAAGATTTAACTAAATCAAAGATTAACATCTCCTCTTGTGCCCCATGGGAGCTCCAGAGAGCTAATTTTGACATCAATTATTCTTCTCTAACCAAAAAAGGTAATGAAAATGTTCTTAGTGCATTAGTAAAAGAATACATACAGACTACATACCCAGAACATCTAAAAGTATACACTGATGGTTCCCTTTTGAGCAATGATGAGGCGGGTGCAGCTTTTGTCATCCCATCTCTGAAAGTAAAGAGGTCCTTTTCCATTGGGAAAAATCGATCTATTTTTACAGCTGAATTGTCTGCTATATCAATGGCTTTGTATCATCTTCTAGATTTTCCCAAAGATATTTTCCAGATACTTTCTTGTGTTGATTCCAAGTCAGTTTTACTTGCTTAAAAAAATTTCAGCTCAAAAGTGAGGCAAGAGCTCATAACTGAGATTTGTCATCTGGTTCATTTTTTGATGTTACGGGTACTAGTATTACTTTCTGCTGGATTCCTTCTCATTGCGGTATTTACTTTAATGAAAAAGTTGACAGAATGGCAAAATGCGGAGCAAAGCATGTAAATTGGTCTTACAGCATAGATGTTCCTTTTTCTGCCCGGGAGGGCTATAGCATTTTGCAAAATGCATGCTGGAAACACTTCAAAAAGAAACTAGAGGATACTGGGTTTTCCTGGTGTGATGACATAACTCCTTTATTATCTTTCGGTAATACTAAATTTCGTAATTCACATGAATATAGAAATGTTGTATCCCTTTTTACAGGTTTAAGCTTAATGCTTTTAGATCTAAATTTTCAAAAACAGTAACATGTATCTGTGGTGAAACAATTACCAATGCTCATATTCTTTTACAATGTCGAGATCTAAAATCATTTTTACCTACCTTCCCAGCCCTTGGCTTAGACCAAATTCTTAATGATGCCTCTTTGATGAAAGATATTGTTTTGTCTTTAACTAACATCCTATTATCAGATACTTGTAGTACTTTGAAGTTTATTAGTTGTAGAAATCGCAAAGTTAGTGTTTGAATTGTTATTTCCTCCTTTTCAAAGTTTCTTGTTTATGCTTAATCTGACTTATGTTAGTTTATTGCCGATGTTTAGCTATGTGCACCCCCCCCCCCCCCCCCCCCCCCCACCACACACATCCACACATACATACACTTCCCGTCGATATCACTATTAGTGGAAGGACGTTAAACTGAAGAACACTACTACTACTACTCACACACCACGCACGCACGCACGCAGCACACACTCACCTTGTCGCCAGCATCAGAAAATTGGCATTTGATTCAAATGTATCACTGTCATTATCAACATCTGTTTTCGTTTTTAAGGCCAAGGAAAATGACTGGCAGAACTCGTGTTAGAAATCGTGCCTGTCTTTAATTTCATTTCAGACATTGCTGGTCCTCAACACTCATTAGGTAATTGCATTTCCAAGAAGTTAAGAGTTAAAACAATTCATTAGATTGTGTTGAGAGAGAACTACGAACTCGAAATTTTTAATGAGGGTAATTGGGTAAGCCAGAGGCTTCTTTACACCAGGCCCTCATGGGGACAAAATGAAAGAAATATGAATAAATCAATGAATTAATAAACAAATAAATGTAACATATTAAGAAAATCAGTCAGTCATAGCTATTACAATTCAATTATTGATAAATCAGGAAATCAATGAAGTACCACATAAGTGAACCAATCAAGTTACTAAACAACAATCAAACACGAAAAAACTACCCTCTCTAACACCCCCTACCCTAAACAAACAGTTCTTCCCAAAAGTCAAGATAAGATACACACACACACGAACACACCAAACACAGCACCACACAGACACAGACACACACACAACACACCCACACACACGCACACAGACGAGCACACACACGCACGCACGCACATACACACAAACACACACACACACAAATAAACACAATTACACCAACATGGCACATACACACCAACACTCACAAAAAACACACTCACTCAATTACACCAACACACACTGGCACGCGCGCAGCAAACACAAATTATCCTGAATACATATCCATACACATGTACATTTTTACCCATACAATGTGATAATTATGGTCATATATCATAATCATCAAAATACGCATTAGATCCAATGCATATACATTCCAGGACGTATCAATATTACTGACATAATTATCTGCATACAGACACGAATTAATAGCTGTACAATGTAAATTCTACAAAAGCATCAAATCTGGATTCAACGACCAGGAAAAATAACAACAACAACAACACAACACACAAACAAACAAACAAACAAACAACAACAAAAAAACTTTCGTAAACATATACACACACGCATTCATACGCACGCACACACACAACACACAAACACATACACATCAACAAACACAAATGCACACAAACACACACACACACGCGCCACACGCACGCACACACACACACACACACACAACACACACACACAACACACACACACACACACACACACTACACACACACACACATAAAAAGAAACATACAAACACACATACATACAACACACTCAAGAGAAACATACAAACACACATGCACACACACCACACACACACAACACACACACACACACACATCACACACACATACACACACAACACCATCACACACACACACACAACAATGCACAATAAGCTTTCATAAACACATACACAAACTCATTCACTCACACGCAAAAATACACACAAACACATACACACTCAACAAACACAAATGCGACAAAACACACACATACACACACACACACACCACACACACACACACACACACACACACACACACACACACACACACACACATACACACACACACACACACACAACACACTCACACACAAAACACACACACACACACACACACACACACACACACACACACACACACACACACACACACACACACACACACACACACACACGAGCGCGCGAGCACACCAAACGCACATTCACAAAAATAACATGGCATAGCACAAACATCATTGTCGTCCCAAAGCACAATAAGTATCCTGAAAATGGAAACATCACTACACAGAAAGTAACAACAACAACAAAACAACGAAAAGTTTATATTACTGTATAAATTATATTATATATTATGTATATATTTAATATATATATATATATATATAATATCACATAATTTATTCGTACTATATTTGGCATGAAAATTATTTATAACATTTCCATTAGATATCTGTAGTAATCCTTTTTGAATGATGTCAAAGTGCATTTGTTTTTGATGAAGGAAGGTATTTCATTCCATAATCTGCTACCTGAGTACACAAGAGATGTCATAAAAAAAATCAGTTCTAGGTCGAGGAGTAACAAGGATAATTTCATCTCGAATGCTTTTTACTGAAAATCTGTCACAAAGGTATTGAGGGGAAAGGTTGCTCATAATTTTATACATAAGTATGCCTTTATTGTAACGACATCTCATACCAAAAGGAAGAATATTAAGCTCTTTGTAATGACTTATTTCTAAGGAAGAAGATCTGAGAAGGATTAGTTTTAGTGAACGTCTGTATACACTGTCCAAGGTTTTAAGCAATTTTTACTAGCCAAGTCCCAGCAAGTTGATGCATAGTCAATGTCAGGTTGGATGTATGCATAAAAAAATAGTTTTCTGGTATGTTGGTAAGAAAATGCTTAATTCTATTATATTGGAAAACTTTTTGGGCTATTTTCTTGGACAGTGTATAAACATGATTTGACCATGATAGGTTATTGCAATATTAAGCCCAAGAAGCCTGTGTGAATTTACTTCTTCTAGTACATTATTGCAAATTTTTTAAAGTATTCAAGTCACATAATTTAGCTTTAATGTTCCTGACGTTTCTGACGTGTTGTAACTAACATGAATTTCGATTTATTTGGATGTAGGGGCCATATGATTAGAGTCTGTCCATGTTACAAGTTTATTGATGTTTTTTGTAGATCTTTGCATACTGATTTCACATCTTTTCCTGAAATGTGCAAGGTTGTATCGTCAGCAAAAAGTTCACAACAAGAAGAAAGATGCAAAGGAAGATCATTGACGTATATTGTAAACAGTATTGGGCCTAGAACAGATCCCTGTGGAACACCAAATTTGACAGGCATTAGTGAAGATAGTAACGAATCTTGAAGGACTGCTTGTCTTCTATTAGTAAGGAAAGAGGTTAGTAGTTTAAGTGCTTTGGGGGCCAAGCCATAGATTGTAAGTTTCCTTAACAAAAGATTCTGATCAGTAGTGTCAAAGGCTTTGGCAAAGTCCACGAAGACTACTCCTTGTCAATAGATCATTGTTTATATTTAAGTGCCACTGTTCTAAAAGGTTACTGAGAGCTGTATGGCATGAATGATTTTCTGTAAATCCACTCTGATTTGGGTGGAACAAGTTATTGAATGTAAAATGTGAAAGCAGATTGCGTTTGAGATGCTTTTCTAGAGGTTTGGACAAAGTAGATAGAATAGATATAGGCCTGTAGTTAGAAGGGTCGTTAGTGTCACCAGATTTGAAGACTGGAATCACCTTGGCATCTTTAAAACTTTGAGGATACGAACACTTTTCAATGCAAAGGTTATAGATATATGTAATATGTTCAGTAATTATGGGTGCAGAGATACTTAAAATTTTGCTGTCTAAGTCATCCACACCACGGGAGCTGGATTGTTTCAATAAACACAATTCTCTATAAACCTCACTAACACTAAGAAACTTAAAGTCAAGCTTAGTCTGTATTCCTTTAGAACAACAGTAGTCTTTTAGTGAATGCAAGTCATTATTTACTGAATTATTAGTATTGATTAGTCTTTCTGCTACAGTGCAGAAGTGTTTGTTCATGCATTCAGCAGATAAATTTATAGCTGAAGAAGGGCATATTTTGGAAGTTTTACCTGATAACTGATTTATAGCTTTCCATATCAATTTAGGTCTTTTTGAGCGATAAGTTCTGAAAAATACTTGTTTCTAGCTGCTCTTTTCATAGATGTCACTTTATTACGTTGCTGTTTGAACTGGTCATTTTTTCCTGTTGACTTCAGTAATTTATCACGAATAGCTATGGCTTTATTGATTTCATCAGATAGCCATGGTGGCTTATCTTTTGGCTTAACACGTTTAGTCTGAATAGGCGCATGCTTGTCAACAATAGAAGAAAAGATACCATACCAAGTAAACAGAGCTTTGTCAGGATCAGTATACTGATAAACATCAGTGAAGCTTGCTGCACATAAATCAGACATAAAATTATCTGGATTAAATGATCGGTAGCTTCGAAAAAAAGAGAGACAAAAGGCAAGGCAAGGCAAGGCAAAATTCTTTTATTCGAGGATAATAGATAAGCACTCATGTGCTTTTTTACATCCAGTCACCGCCCTTTTCAAGGAAAACATCAAGATAAAAAGATACTAAACAGTAAAACTATATGCAGTACCAAACAACATAAAGGAATAAGGACATTATACATAATAAGATAATAAAAATGCACACTTTCAGAAGACAAAAATCAGAAGCCACAATAAAATGATTTTGATTATAAAAGAAAAAGAGAAGCGTTAATAGATAAAGAGCAACCAAGGAAACATAATGAAATAAACAACTTAGCAACCAAGAAAAGTCCACCCAAAAATACTTAGCTACAACATTGTTACAACTCATAACAACAAAATGAACTCAGAAGGAACTAAAGATAATACAATGATTATAATGATGACAATAAGAATAATATCAACAATAGTGATAATAGTATGATAACAATACACGTAAAACTCACTCCTACACGTAGGTTACACACACACACACACACACACACACACACACACACACAACACACAACACACCACACACACACACACACAACACACACACACACACACACACACACACACACACACACATACATACATACATACATACATACATACATACATACATACATACATACATACATACATACATACATACATACATACATACATACATACATACATATACGCAACTCACTCACGCATGCACGCTCGCAGGCAAATGCACATACAAATCACACACACACACACACACACACACACACACACACACACACACACACACACACACACACACACACACACACACACAATGCACACACACACACACACACACACACACACACACACACACACACACACACACACACACACACACACACACACACACACACACACACACACACTTACTCACACTTATATTTATAAGCACATATCCGCAGGCGCACATGTACTTGAGGTGGTAGGTTTTTTGTTGACAAAGTTCTATCACTATCTTCTTCAGCATGATGCTTCAGCGGGCCACAGAAGATCTTGATGACGAAGACGGAGTTTTCATACGCTACCGCACAGATGGCAGCCTATTCAACCTGCGGCGTCTTCAGGCCCACACCAAAACCCTGGAGCAACAAATTCGAGAGCTACTTTTTGCTGATGATGCTGCCCTTGTAGCCCACACAGAAACCGCCCTGCAGCATGTAACATCCTGTTTTGCAGAGGCAGCCCAGCTCTTCGGACTCGAAGTCAGTCTGAAGAAGACAGAGGTTCTCTACCAGCCCGCACCTCAGGTAGCGTACCACCCACCTCACATTACAATTGGTGAGACAGAACTGAAGACAGTCCAGCAGTTTACCTACCTGGGATGCACAATCTCCTCTGACGCAAAGATTGATAAAGATGTAGACAACAGACTGGCAAAGGCAAACGGTGCTTTTGGCAGACTCTACCACCGTGTCTGGAAAAACAAACACCTGAAGAAAGACACCAAGATCAGTGTCTACAGAGCCGTGGTACTGACCACCCTCCTGTACGGCTCTGAGTCATGGGTCACATACAGACACCACCTGCGAATTCTGGAACGCTTCCACCAACGCTGTCTCCGCTCCATCCTCGACATCCACTGGAGCGACTTCACCACGAATGCTGAGGTGCTGGAGCAAGCAGGGATCACCAGCATTGAGGCCATGTTGCTGAAAACGCAGCTACGCTGGGCAGGGCATGTCTCTAGAATGGAGGACCATCGCCTACCGAAGATGGTTCTCTACGGTGAACTTTCCACCGGACACCGCTACAGAGGCGCACCAAAGAAGAGATTTAAAGACTCTCTGAAGAAATCTCTGTCAGCCTGTCTCATAGACCATAACCAGTGGTCAGTCCTTGCTGCTGACCGGCAGGCCTGGCGACACACTGTGCATCAGTCGGTCTCCTCCTTTGAGGACAATCGCAGAGCGGCCCTTGAGGAGAGGCGAATGAGGAGGAAGAACCGCGTCCGCTCTACATCAACCCCAGAATCGACTTTCCCCTGCAGCCGCTGCGGCCGGGTTTGTTTGTCACGCATTGGACTGAACAGCCACCAGCGAGCCTGCACCAGACGTGGACAGTGCCCTTAATCTTCGTTCGCGAAGCCAAGCCATGATTGATTGATCCGCAGGCGCACATGTACTTGAGGTGGTAGGTTTTTTGTTGTTTTTTTTCTTAAAAAATTGTTTTTTAGTCATAGAAAAAAGAAGAATGATACAAGTCAAACAATCATATCAGGTGACAATATTCTCCTTTCTTTTACATTCATACTTCATATAAAAAAGAAGAAACAAAAGCAAACAGCAAAGTTAAAACAGAAAAAAAACAAGAACAAAACATCAAAAACTTGAGGTAGGACCTATCAACAACAACAACAACAACAACAAAAAGTCATGCAAATCATAATATTTTAATACAAGGGAGACGACAAATAAAAACAATTATCCACCCCCCCCCCACACACACACAACACCCAAACACACTCACCACACACACACACACACAAAGTTCGCGCTCATGTCAGCAATAAACTTCATTTTAAAGGAAGTATATGCCTGATTTTAATCAAGTCATGTAATGGAACACAAAAGGAATCCATCCACTGTAAGGCATATATATTAAAACATACATATTCTAATACCTGAATCTTATGATTATTTATTTATGGTCATAAAAGTCACGTTCATAACCATTTTGTAATCATAATGAACATAATTATTCAGCTTACTTGAAAAGTAAAAAATTATACAAAATCAACTGCATTCAACACGTGATTATTAAATAGTACAAAAAGTGAATAAAGTATTTCTCAATATGGATGATAACATGTTTAGGCAACAAGAGAGAGAGAGAGAGAGAGAGAGAGAGAGAGAGAGAGAGAGAGAGAGAGAGAGAGAGAGAGAGAGAGAGAGAGAGAGAGAGAGAGAGAGAGAGGAGAGAGAGAGTACACAGTACATTTTTAGCCAGGTAGTGTTGCGCACAATTTTCAACTGACCAATAATATCATCACTTAACACTCCCTATCTCCCTAAAGTATTTCTCAATATGGATGATAACATGTTTAGGCAACAGAGAGAGAGAGAGAGAGAGAGAGAGAGAGAAGAGAGAGAGAGAGAGAGAGAGAGAGACAGACAGACAGACAGACAGACAGACAGACAGACAGACAGAGACAGACAGACAGACAGACAGACAGACAGATTTACAAACAAACAGAGAAAAACACACCGACAGAAAGAAACAGACAGACAAGACGGCCAAGGACCTACTTATACATGTATACTAACCGACAGACATGGACCCCCCACCC
>JASPKP010000963.1:15000-34004 GCA_030674155.1 Stramonita haemastoma
GGGGAGATTGAAATGAGCGGCGAGGAACAGCGAGACAGGGACATCGGGAACGGGGATGAGGCAGCAAAAACCACAATCAAACACCAAGAAAAAAAACCCAGCAACTTGAATATGGCTTCTCGTTCAATTCAGCTTTAAGCCAACTTTAACATGAATTCTCTTTTTGCTTCACATAAAAACAACTTCAAAATGTTTTTTCTTTTACTTTCACGAAGACCAACATCAAAATGGTTTACTTTTTAATGTAAAAAAAAAAAACAATTTTAAGTTAGTTTTTCTTTTACTTTCACGACGACCAACATCAAAGTGGTTTCCATCTTATTTTGACCAGAACCAACTTTAAGATGGTTTTTCTTTTAATTTCACGAAGACCAACATCAAAATGGTTCCCTTTCTGATCTCACGAAAGCCATCTTTAAGATGGTTTTCCTTTCCCTTGTACAAAAACCAACATCAAAATGGTTTCTCTTTTCGTTTTACACAAAACAAGTAGGCCTATAGAACGAATAAAAGTAGCTACGTTTGATCGAAGTGGAGCAGTTCCTTAATCTTATTCTTTAAAAAATCTTTTGTTTCGAGGATAACAGAATGAGCACTCTTGCGCTTTCTTACATCCAGTCCCCATGTGTAGGCCTATGTGATGCAAGGTGGAACAGGTTTTAACGTGTGCGCAAGATGTTCAGCTCTGCGTGCATTCAGACACGGGACCTCGGTTAATAATCTCATCCTTAGGACTTGATGGAGAGCGGAATCACCACTGGTGTTACCTCCAGGGGAAAAAATTCCCCTACAACGAGCATCTCGCTAGTGGTTCGAACCTGGGCCATCAGACCTCAAGGGTAACCTGCAATGCTCTAACCGCAGGACAATTCTGTCCGCCGTTTGAGAGCAGGCTTCTTCTTTAGAAGAAATACAGCAGCCAAAGAGAGCACTTTGGAAAAGACAGAGCAACAACAACAAAACCAAAACAACAAAGGAAAAAGAGCCTGTTTTTAGGGCGGTGATACGGTGTTTTTGTCACCCCCCCCCCCCCCTTCCCATGTCTATTCCCTTTCCCTGATCATTCCAGCCATTTGTTTTCAGACAGAAGGGGGTGGAGCAGATGGCAGGATTGTTTTACTCATGCAAGCAATCCTGGTAGTCCCACAGTGTGTGTGTGTGTGTGGTGTGTATGTGTGTGTGTGTGTGTTGTGTGTGTGCGTGCGTGTGCGTGTGTGTGTGTACGTGTGTGTGTGTGTGTGTGTGTGTGTGTGTGTGTGTGTGTGTGTGTGGTGTGTGTGTGTGTGTGTGTGTGTGTGTGTGTGTGAACGTGTATGTATGTATGTATGTATGTATGTATGTATGTATGTATGTATGTATGTATGTATGTATGTATGTATGTATGTATGCATGTATGTATGTATGTATATATATATATCTATATGTATATATACATGTCAGTCAGTCAGTCAGTCAGTCAGTCAGTCAGTCAGTCAGTCCTGTCTGTCTGTCTGTCTGTCTGTCTGTCTGTCTGTCTGTCTGTCTTCTTCTCTCTCTCTCTCTCTCTCTCTCTCTCTCTCTCTCTCTCTCTCTCTCTCTCTCTCTCTCTCTCTCTCTCTCTCTCCGAAGTTAGCCCCCTTTATGCTTAAGGTACAAACTATCCCAGAACTACATGAAAATGTGATTGTTTCACCCACACGCACACCTGTCACTTTCTGTATCAACATCGGACTGCTTTCAACGCTTCAAGCCTGCGTGTGATCCAAAGAAAAAAATCACATTATTAGGAAGCCCCATTTCTCTCTCAGCGTATCACAGACTTTAAAATCAATTTCAAGTAATTACATTTCCAGGAAGGGGAGACAATCAGTTTGAAAGCATGTTCTTAGGAACGAAGAAGACAAGAGAGAAGGGAGAGAACCACGGGGTAAGAAGAAGAAGAAAGAAATGCCGGGGGTTTTTGTTTGTTTTTTTAAGGGCGGTGATTCGGTGTTTTTGTCAACCCATCTCTAATCTCTCTTCCAGGCACTTTCCAGGCTTGTTTTCTGTCCAGAGGCAGAGGGCACAGAACGTAAAGTTTTGTTGTTGTTGTTTGGGTTTTTTGTGCATGATTAGAAAAGTACCCTCCCTCGTAATCACTCAGCGTGTATGCATGTCTGTTTTTGTCGTTTTTTTTTTTTTAAATTTGGTTTGAGCGTGTGTGTGTGTGGTGTGGGGGGGGGGGGGGGGGGAGGGGTGGTAGGGGATGTGCGGTCGTTTCTATTCTATAGCCCTCAAGTTCCCAAAATGACATGGGGTTTTGCCTATGCCCACCAAAAATACAAAACACACACACACACACACACACACACACACACACACACACACACACACACACACACATACACACACACACACACACCATATACCACCTCACCCCTTCCACACACACACACACACACACACACACACACACACACACACACACACACACACAACCACACACACACACACACACACACACACACAAGTGCGCGCTCCTGCGCGCCACAACCCACCCACACCACCTCCACAAACACACACACACACACACCAGGCGCACACGAATTCACACACACACACACACACACACACACCACACACACACACACACACACACACACACACACACACACACACACACACACAACCACACACACACACACACACACACACTCACACCACCCCCTCCCCCTCACATACACACCCACAGGGAAAAAATAAAGGACCACATTTTTATATTTAGGCTACTTCAGATAATGGTGACGATGAACCAGCTACAAACCTTGATGTTATCAGTCTGAGTTATCAGTGGAGAGTCAGTCAGTCAGTCAGTCAGTCACAAGTCCTGTTTGTTTATCAGCCATGCAGTTTACTTTGGCCATGGGTACAAGGTTTCAGGCTTTTGCCCTTAGCGCGAAATACTGCAGTTTTGTTTTCGATACAACAACATACAACAGTTTCGCCTTTGGTACCAAGTGCTACAGTTTGCCGCTGATACAAAGCACTACAGTTTGCCGCTGATACAAAGTACTACAGTTTGCCGCTGATACAAAGCACTACAGTTTGCCGATGATACAAAGTACTACAGTTTGCCGCTGATACAAAGCACTACAGTTGGCCGATGATACAAAGCACTATACTTTGCCGCTGATACAAAGTACTGCAGTTTGCTGCTGGTACAAAGCACTACAGTTTGCCGATGATACAAAGCACTACAGTTTGCCGCTGATACAAAGCACTACAGTTTGCTGCTGATACAAAGCACTACAGTTTGCCGCTGATACAAAGCACTACAGTTTGCTGCTGATACAAAGCACTAAACTTTGCCGATGATACAAAGCACTACAGTTTGCTGCTGATACAAAGCACTACAGTTTGCTGCTGATACAAAGCACTAAACTTTGCCGCTGATACAAAGCACTAGATCTACTGTTTGCAGTTGGAACAAAGTACTACAGTTTGCTGTTGTATAAAGTTGTACAGTCCGCATTGGTAAAAAGTAGTACAGTTTGCTGGTAGTAAAAAGTAGTACAGTTTGCTGGTAGTAAAAAGTAGTACAGTTTGCTGGTAGTAAAAAGTAGTACAGTTTGCTGGTAGTAAAAAGTAGTACAGTTTGCCGGTAGTAAAAAGTAGTACAGTTTGCCGGTAGTAAAAAGTAGTACAGTTTGCCGGTAGTAAAAAGTAGTACAGTTTGCCGGTAGTAAAAAGTAGTACAGTTTGCCGGTAGTAAAAAGTAGTACAGTTTGCCAGTAGTAAAAAATAGTATAGTTTAGTTGTTGGTTCAAAGCACCACAAGTAGAGACCGTCATTGCTGAAGAACAAACAGGTTTCAGAGCAGGGCGTAGCACAACTGAACAGACATTCAACCTCAGAATACTCTGTAAGCGGTACTGTCAACACCAACAAGACCTCTACCCCGTATTTATTGATTTTAAGAAGGCATTCGACAGGATGTGGCATGCAGCTTTTTGGGCAACCATGGATTTGTACAGCATCAACGCAAACCTGATCAGAGTCATCAAAGAGCTGTACAACATGGCCACCAGTGTAGTGTTTGACAACAGCAACATTGGAGAGTGGTTTCGAACAACAGTTGGAGTAAATCAGGGCTGTCTACTCTCACCCACTCTTTACAACATCTTCCTTGAGAGAGTCATGGCTGATGCACTGGAACATCATGAAGGATCAGTCAGCACTGGTGACAGAACGATCACAGACCTTCGTTCGCAGGTGACATTTATAGACTAGCAGGATCAGAACAGGAGCTTGCCAGCCTAACAGAACACCTGAACAAGGCCTCGAAAACATACGGCATGGAAATCAGTGCAGAGAGGACCACACTGATGGCCAATAACGCCAAGGGCATCAGCACTGATATCAGGGTCAATGACCAGAAGCTGGAAACGGTTCAAAGCTTCAAGTACTTGGGAGCTGTTGTATCAGACCAGGGATCCAAGCCAGAGGTAATATGCAAGATCGCACAGACAATAACAGCATTGTCAAAACTGAACGCCATCTGGAGAGATAAAAATACCTCACTCAACTCCAAAATCAGACTAATGCGCTCTCTTGTCATATCTATATTTCTGTATGCCTGTGAATCATGGACCCTGACTGCAGATTTCGAGAGAAGAGTACAGGCAGTAGAGATGAGATGCTTCCGGAGACTCCTTGGCATCTCCTACAGAGACCACATAAGCAACGAAGATGCGCATAACATAACCCAGCAAACCATTGGGCCCTACGAAAACTGCTAACTATCGTAAAGATGCGTAAACGTAAATGGTATGGGCATGTCACAAGATCAAAAGCACTTGCAAAAACAATTCTGCAAGGCACTGTCCAAGGAGAAAGAAAAAAGGCAGACCAAGGAAGAGATGGGAGGACAACATCAGCGAACGGACAGGCCTAGAACTCAACAGAACCCCGAGAAAGGCAGAACATAGAGAGGAATGGAGGGAATGGTTGTCGAGTTTTCGTGGGTGCCCCCACGGTCGCCAGTCTAAGGGATAGACATACAGACAGATGGACAGACAGACAGACAGACAGACAGATAGATAGATAGATAGATAGATAGATAGATAGATAGATAGATAGATAGATAGATAATAGATAGACTATCATTACTATCATAATCATTGTGTTTATTATTGTTGTATTGTATTTAATTTTGCATTCTTTTGTATTGCATGCTACTTTTTAATCACAGATGGTTTTCTCTGCGTGAAATTTCGAGCTGCTCTTTTGGGGGAGAGCGTGTTGCCACATTCAAGTGCAACACCCCCCGTTTTAAAGTAAAGCCTATAATTATGTTTGTGTATTTGTTTCCGGTAAGAATGGTTTTTATCTACAGAATTTTGCCAGGGACAATTTTCTTTTGTTGCCGTGGGTGCTTTTAGGTGTACAAAATATGTGTTGCACACGGGACATCGGTTAACGTTTTATCTGGAAGATTCGTACCTGGACGACCTTTCAAGGTGTGGTGGATAGGGGTAAAAGCTCGGCTCCCGTGGGGGTTGTACATTCCCTTTTGGTTTTCTGGGTTATACGGGTTAACTCTACACCTCTGATCTGCAGTTGGGTTTCTGGAAAATTTGCTATGATGTGTCCTCTTTCTCTGTCTGTCTGTCTGTCTTTCTGTCTTTGCCTGTCTGTTGCCTGCCTGCCTGCCTGTCCTTCTGTCTGTCTGTCTGTCTCTTTCTATCTCTATCTCTCTCTCTCTCACACACATGTCTGTTATCTATCTATCTATCTATCTATCTATCTATCTATCTATCTTTCTATCTATCTATCTATCTATCTATCTATCTATCTATCTATCTATCTATCTTCTACACCGCATATACGTCTGCGCGCACGCACGTACGCACACACACACTACATTAACACACATACACACACAAACACACACACACACACTAAACACATAGTCCTACTAACATACACATTTTGCGAACACACGCACGCAACCCACGCATGCTCTCACGAAGAGAGAGAGAGAGAGAGAGAGAGAGAGAGAGAGAGAGAGCGAGGAGAGAGAAAAGGAGAGAGGAGAGAGAGAGAGAGAGAGAGGGAGAGAGAGAGGGAGAGGAGAGAGAGAGAGAGATTTGATTTGATTTGATTTGAGTTGATTTGATTTGATTTGATTTGATTTATTCTTTTATTACCGAGGATAATGGAATAAGCACTCTTGTGCTTTTTTCATCCAGTCCCCGTGTGTATGCAGATTTGTAAATGCCATCTGTTCCCACCGGCACACGATGGCCTACTCTTACGAAAAGCGGAACAGGATTTAACGTGTGCGCAAGGTGTTCTGCAAGAGAGAGAGAGAGAGAGAGAGAGGAGAGAGAAGAGAGAGAGAGAGAGAGAGTGAGAGAGAGAGAGAGAGAGAGTATGCCAATGTACTGTGAATTCCTAGAGCGCTACATATACATTGTTTTTTGTTTTTTTTAAAAGAGAACATACATTTTTGATAGCGACAAATGCACTTAGTCCAACAAAAACAACAACAAACAAAACATGACTATGAATCAGTGACTGAATCTAAAATACACCAACTCCCCTATTCTCTCAAGAAATAGTCAATAGAGTTCGATGTTCATTATTTCTAGCGAGGCTTGACAGACAGAAGGGGGTAGCTAAGTGGTTTGAACATCATACTTGTGAATGACGGTACTGAAGAAGTCAAGGTTCGAATCTCTGCTGAGATATATGTTGGAAGTATGAGAATCTATAACAAGGATGAACAGTCATATTAACTCTTGTCCTCTGAGTCTCTCTCCAATAGTTTTTTTCGTTCCTTAGATAAACAAGAGGTTCCTAATGGTGAGATTTTGCGTATTTTAATTTTTGCTTGTAGGCTATGTCTTTTTTTGTTTACTGACTGAAATTTAGCAAAAACAAACAATATATCCAGAAAAAAGGGGAGAAATCTTTAAAAAAAACAACAACACAGAATGAGTGAAAAGTATAAGACAAGGCACACAAAGTCAGAAAATATCATTGAAAACACTAATTGATGGGCCCCCGTCAAGTTTTGATGAGACTCAAGCATTGGTATATATGACTGCCACAATCGAGAAAGCTTTTGTTTTCGTTAGTGCAGCGTCCCGTGTAGCAAGGTCAAGTTCAGAGAGTAGTGTAGATTTGTACAGGGACACGAGTGAACCGATAAGTGTGCATACATGGGGTGTGTGTATTACTATGGAGAATTTTTCATTATAGTTATTGATAAAGTAAGAAAAAAAATAGAGAAACGCGTAAACATTCTTCTTCTTCTTCTTCTTCTCTCTCTCTCTATCTCTCCCCTCTTCCTCTCTCTCTCTCTCTCTCTCTCTCTCCTCTCTCTTCCTCTCTCTCTCTCTCTCTCTTCTCTTCTCTCTTTCTCTCTCTAACTCTCTCTCTCTGTCTTTCTCTCTCTCTGTCTCTGTCTGTCTGTCTGTCTGTCTGTCTGTCTGTCTGTCTGTCTGTCTGTCTGTCTGTCTGTCTGTCTCTCTCTCTCTCTCTCTCTCTCTCTCTCTCTCTCTCTCTCTCTCTCTCTCTCCTCTCTCTCTCTCCTCTCTCTCTCTCTCTTTCACACTCACCACACGCTAGGTGTGCACACGTGCATGCATGGGTCCCCCCTCTCTCTTAGTGATTTTGTTATTCCATAATTATTATTATTAATATAAAATGTTTGTTTACAAGGACAGATTGTAAGACTAGCTTAGCCAAAAGTCTTTATCCTTGCATATTACAGATCTTTCTTTCCGTTCTTTCCTTTCCTTCATCCTCTCTGTGTTTGTTCTGCCTGTCTGCCTGTCTGTCTGTCTGTCTGTCTATCTGTGTTTGGTCTACCTGTCCGTCTAGACCTATCCCCCCCCCCCTCTCTCTATCTTCGGATGAGACTTTAAACCGGGCCCCGTGTGCGAACGCACCGCAGAACATCTTGCGCACACGTTTAAATCCTGTTCCGCCTTTCGTAAGACTAGGCCACCGTGGCCGGTGGGAACAGATGACAAATTTACAAAAACTGCATACACACGGGGACCGGATGAAAAAAGCACATGATTGCTTATTCTGTTATCCTCGATATAAAAGAATAATAAATAATAAAATAAAATAAATATCTGACCGCCCACCTCCCCCGGCTTTTTTTTCATTTTCTCTCTGTTTCTTTCCCTCTTTTCTACCCCCCCCCCCACCCCCCCCTTCTCACCTCCCTCCCCTCCCCCTCCCCCCACCACCAACCTACAACCTTTTGTAACACGCTGCTGCATATACCTCTTTGCGATTCCGTTGTCCCTTTGTGTGCTTAAATAAAATAAATATTATCCAGGATGTGAAACGGAAGGAGGGGCTTCGTGAATGCATGACGCCAACGGGCCCATCCCAGTTTTTTATCTATCTGGGTTATTTGAAATAATTATAAAAACTGTGCACCCATGACTTGGTCCAAGTTTAATCGGAGTTTTCCAACGCTGTGCTCGAGTTCGGAGTCCATTAGAATTGTTTCTACCGTTTGATGTACAGCCCTCTTCAGGTTAGTTAGAATGATGTTTTATTTTGTTTCACTGAGTCACGACAGTCTGTTTGTGTAGAGGGAGAAAAACAGTATACAGTTTTGTTGTTGTTGTTATGTTACATGTATCTATTTTGAACTTTTTTGTGAAGTATTATCATTACGAAACTGTTTTGAGTTTTGGGTGTGTTGTTAAGTTATGACTATATTCTGAATTTTTTTGGCTGTATCTTAGAATCATGATGGATTCGTTATGTTTTATATCATTCAAATGTATATTGACTTAGGTTATGCTTTATCATACACATAGCATTGATTTGTGTTGTGTTGTATGAGACGATTCTGTTTTTAAAATTTGTCGTATGTTTGTATCATACGAATCTGTTTTGATCTTAATGTGTTGAATAAGACGAATCTATGTCGAATTTTGTTGTGTGTGTATCATTGGAACCTAGACATCTATATGGATTTTTGTTGCGCTGTTATCTTACAAATCTATGATGAATTTCGTTGTGTTTTTGTCATATAACTGTACCTACATACATAAAAAGACTGTGTAAAATTGTGCGTGACAGATTTATTGTGTGAGATCTGATCCAGTCATTCTCCTCAGTGAGCTCTCACTCGTCGAAATTTCATATCTCCCAATTCTTTACGTTTGATATTTGCCCAGTTAATTGGGGCGGTTTTAAGGTGTTTTTTTTTTAACTGCATTTTCTCGACAGACTTCTTTTCTGTTGTGTGTAATGGGAAATTCGTGAGGCAGCAGAAAAAAAAATCCACTGTAGGTTATTCTTAAAACCAGCAAAAAAATTGTACAGAATTGGGGGAAACTAGTAAAAAAATGATGTTTCCATTGCAATTTGATAATTATTTAAGAAGTCCCTGTTTACACATAGATAATAAATGGGGACGAGATAGCGCGTGGTCAGAGCACTCGCTTTTCAGGCTAGGTCAAGCAGCGTTGAACGTAGTAACCGTTCACGCGCCTTGGCTTCAGTACTCCCCCAGTTCACCCACCTGTAATTGGGGGGTACCGCCCCCTTTTTGGAGCAGGAAAGGTAAAGCAGCGAGGGAAGGAGATGGGCGTCATCCTAAAGATTCTGGCTACTGGGAAGTGAGGTCTTTGACAACTTGCTCCCAAAGACAGCATAAGTTATGGGAAACACCCTTTTCCCTAGTTTACTGCACCCACTGTTCATATTTTAGTTCATCATAATTATCTCCCCAATGTGACTAAACTTTTCTTTTGTGTTTTCAGGGAACGGAAAAGATCGACACAAACGAAAAAGGAACATAGCCACAAGAAAATAAGCGAAAAAAAAACCACAACCATATCAATAAAAAAAACCACCCACCCCCCCACAAAAATCCCCCAAACGTCACATACTAGAGAGCAAAGTGGTAATTATCACCGGAAAGCAGCCCAATAATCATGTCAGTGTTTTCAACTCGCCCGGGGGGGTACAAAGGGGGGGACTGCGGGGGTTTTTTTTCTTCTCGCCATGTAATCGCGGGGTTCGGGTCCCGAACTGGATCACCGTCGAGAGTGGAATATCCTTCAGTGGAGAGGAAAGAGCAGCACGGGGGTGGAGGGTGTGTGCATCCAGCTCCAACGAGTATGGGCATACCTCTGTTGCGGCCCCCAGGGTGTTTAGACCTGTGAGCCCCAAATTTTTGCATAGGATTTTTTTTTTTTTTTTTTTTTTTCTTTTTTTTTCCTTTCTTTTCTTTTTCTTTTTTTTTTTCCCCCTTTCTTTTTTTTTTTTTTTTTTCCCTTTTTTTTTTCCCTTTTTTTTTTATATCGGGATATGGAATAAGCATCTTATTTTTTTTTCCCCATCCGCCCCCCGTGGTATGCAGTTGTTAAAAATTTTGTCATTGTTCCCCCGGCACGAATGGCCTTCTCTTGAAAAAAGGGAAAAAAGGGTTTAAGTGTGGCGCAGATGTTCTGCGTGCGTTCGCAACGGCCCCTCGGTTTAGGCCCCCATCCGAAGGACTTTTGGGGAGAGTGGAGTCACCACTGATGTTAACTCGGGGAAAAATCCCTTCCAAGGGGGGAAACGAACCCGGGTCGTAAATTTTGCCATAAATTTTCTGACCACAGGCTCCCCCTCCCCCACTAGCTTCTCAGGATTCTCTTTGTCTTTTTTTTTGTTGTATAATTGTGCTGTTTCTGTTTTCCAGTTTGTTTGCCAATCGGTTTTTTTTTTTTCTATTTTAAAAAACAAAAGGGGAGTCTAAAATTATTTGAACTCCCCTTTTTTTTTTCCCTTGGGGGAAGGGGGGGCGGGGGTAGAGATGATAGATAGCTTTGAGATCAGAGCGTTGTGTTCATTTTTTGGGGCAAAGTCAAACACTAATGAACGGCGACTATATTTTTTATTTCTGTACAATTCTGTGTATAACGATTTGTTCATGAAACTAAAAATGTTACAGTTGATTTTGTTTTCTGAAACCCCTTTTCCCTAAGAGGGGTCGAAGGCGAATGAAATTTGAATCTTGAAATCTTGAATCTTGGTCTGACACCCGGGGTTTTGAGCCACCAGAAAAATGCCCGTTTTCCCCTTGGAGTTCACATCACACTGACACCGTCCTTACCCCCATCCCCCCCACCCCATCCAAAAAATCCCTTTTTTATTTCTTTTTTCGACAAAGAACTTCCTGTCCGTTGTTGTTGTTTTTTTTAAACACTTTACTAAACCTTTTTCTCACACATGATTAATGTTGCTTATCACTTTGATGAATGTTCATTTTTTTTGGGTTTTTTTTGTTCTCCCTTGAGTGTGTATGTCACTTGTTGTGGTACTTTTTTTTCCTTCGCTTTTTTTCCTATTGGGGTCTAATCCTTCTCTATTTTTGTCTTCCGCCCGTCCGCCCCCTCCCCTTCCCCCTCTCTCTTTTCCCCCCCCCTCTCTCTCTCCCCCTCCCTTTTCTTTTTCCCCCTTCCCCCCCTCCCCTCTCCCCTCTTTCTCTCTCTCCCCCTCTCCCCCCCCCCTCTCCCCCCCCTCCTCTCCCCTCCCCTCTCTTTCTCCCCTCAACCCCCCCCCCCACCAAAAAATCCCCTCCCCCCACCCCCTCCCCCCCCCCCCGAACAGCCCATAAAATCCCCCCATCACCAACCCCCCCCCCCCCCCCCCAACCCCCAAAAAAACGAAAACAACAACAACAAAACCCCAACACCCCCCCCCCAGCTCCAAACCCCCCCCCCCCCCCCCAGTACTTAATGTAATTTCATATTGTTGATTTTTCTTTTGGGGTGTTCTAGAGACCAATTTAAAAGGGGGAAATTTCACTAAAAAGGTTAAAGAAGGGGGTGGGTATGTATAGGCAAATGCAACGTTTTTAGTTTTTTTTTGGGAAGATTATACTCTATATCAATTCCATGAAAATAATAATAAAATAAAATAAAAAAAAATAATAAAAATAATAAAATAAAAATAAAAAATTAAATTTTTATTTTTTTTTTATTTTATTTTTTTACTATCATATCATCATCATCATCATCATCATCATCATCATCTCTCTCATCACATCATCAAATTTTTTGTTTTTATAAATCATCTCTCATCATCATCATCTCAAAACATCATCATATCATCACCATCATCATCACATCATCATCTTATTATTATTTTATTATTTATTTTATTTTATTATTACATCAAAACTCATCATCATCATCACACATCATCATCATCATTATTATCGTCATCTCATTAGGGGATATGATGATGATGATGATGAGATGAGAGATGATACACATCATCATCATCAACATCATATCATCATCATCATCATCATTTATTAGGGACGGGGGTTCCCCGTCGTACGGGGCTTTGGGGTGTGTGGGGCTGGTTTTCCTTCATCGCCTGTCTGAGGGGCCCCTGGACATGTGTGCGCCCCCGCCCAAACCCTTATCCCAGGACCTGAGTCTTTGGGCAGGACGGGGGGGTACGTAGAGTGTCAGTTAGTTCTTCAGTTTGTTTAACTCCTTCCAGTAATTTAATAGTGATATCAGCCCCGTGTGTTTGTTTGGGGGGGGGGGGGGGGGGGGGGGGGGGGGGGGGTTGGGGGGGGGGGGGGGGGGGTTGGGGGGGGGGGGGGGGGTCAGTTGGTGTGTGTTGTGTGTGTGTGGTGTGTGTGTGGTTGGGGGTGTGTGTGGGGTTTTAATAAGTCAAATAAGCCCCAAAAAGATATTTTTGAGTGTGTGTGTGTGTGTGTGTGTGTCGGCGCGCGCGCGTGGTGGTGTGTGTGTGGTGTGGGTGTATATGTGTGTGTGTGTGTGTGTGTGTGTGTGTGTGTGTCTGTGTTGTGTGGGTGGGGGGGGAGGGTGAGGGTAGGGTGGTAGGGTGGTGTTGAGGGGAGGGGGGGGTAGGGTAGGTTGGGAGAAAGTGCGTGTGTAGTGGGTGAGAGGGGGGAAAGGGGTGAGTGTGTGTTTTGTGGAGGGGGGGGGGTTGTGGTAGGGGGTGTAAGTGTTTTGTGTTTATGTTCGTGTATGGGTTTGTGTGTGTGTTTGTGTGTGGGGAAAATTTGGGTTTAGTATTTGTGTAAGGGGAAGGTGTTGTGTGTGTGTATGTGTGGGTTTTGGGTGTGTTTTTTGTGTGTGTGTGTAAAGGAGGAGTGTGTGTGTGATGCGTGTGTGCGTGGCCCCTGCAGTAAAAATAATGATAATTAAAAAACATGGTTATACACTGTCAAACTGACACAAATAAAATTTTTGGCAAATTAATTATTCCGTGTAAAATGAAAAGGGGGTAATAACCGTTGATGAGAAAAGAAATTTTGGGGAAGTTGTCCCCCTTTTTCTTTGCCCCCTTTCCCCCATGTTCACGGAAGTTTTGTGTGTGTGTGTGTGTGTGTGTGTGTGTTTGGTGTGGGTGTGTGTGTGTGTGTGTGTGGGGTTCACGCTACGCCTCGTAGGTCGCCTGCGTGTGGGTGAGTGGCACTACCCCCACCACACACACATACATACTCACACAACACACACACACACACACACACACACAACACACACACACACACACACACAAAAGAACACAGACACGCTCACACACACACACACACACAAAAAACACAACACACAACACAAAAAACCCAACACACACACACACACACACACACACACACACACACACCACAACACACACAAACAGAGTTTTTCATATTTCCCCCTGCAAAAACGCCCATGCAAAAAGATTAAAAAAACCCCGTCCCCCCCCCCCCCCCCCCCCCCCCCCCCCCCCCCCCCCCCCTAAACCAAAAATCCAAAAAAAATAAACAAAACAAACGAATTGGTTTGGAAAGCAAACATTCTCAAGCACGCTTGGCCAAAAAAAAGGAGGTTGTCCTGATGGTAAAAAAAATTCAAATTCAAATTCAAAAGTTATCTCTAAAATAGCGAAATTCCGGGGGGTTACAAGCCCCCAAACACACCCACACACACCCCCACACCCCCCACACACACCCCACACACACACCCCACACACACACACACCAAACCCACCCACACAACACACCAAACACACACACACACACAACACCACCGGGAATAATATATATATATATATTATACAAATATATAAAAATATATAAAATATAAAATATATATAATATATATTATGTATTATATATTAACAACAAAAACCCAAAAACCAAAATTTCATCAATAAGCCCAAAACAGGGGTTCTGAACATCAGCAGCACCACACAGCACAAAGACCCCCCCAAAAAAATGCATGAATGACAGAGTGTCAGATTTTTTTTTTTTTTTTTTTTTGCATTGATCACAAAGGGGGGGTTTTTTCCCCGTATGGAGACGGGCCCTACATAAGATGGTTTTATACCGTTGACAGAGTGTAAAAAGGGTGTTTTTGTTTGTATTAAAAACCCAGTGTAAGGGGTTTTTTTTTCTGTATGGGGGATAGAGCGTCAGAGTTTTTTTTTTTTTATTATTTTTTTTTTACTTCCTTTTTGACGCAATGTACAAGGTTTTCTACCGTTAAATTTATTGGAAAAAAGTGTGCTCTTTGGCATTAAAAAAAAAAAGCACCCAAAGTCAAAAAAAACCGAATTCAAGTTATCAGTGTTTTTTCGACAGTGTTAGGATAAAAATAAGCAGTAGCTAGTATAGGCCATAGTATCCCCTCGCACAGGATCCAACACCCAGTGATGGTGAAGCTTAGGTGTGGTCCCCCGGAAACATGTCTGAGGCCCCTTAAATTAATAATAAGCGCTACGCGTGACACACTCCTTTTTTTTCTTTTGTGTGTGTGGTGTGTGTGTGTGTGTGGTGTGTGTGTTGTGTGTGGGTGTGGGGTGTGTGTGTGTGTGTGTGTGGGTGTGTGTTAAAAGCAAAGAAGAGCGTCAGTAAATACATTTTTTTTGAAAAATCACAACACGCATGCACGCACGCACGCACGCACATACACACACCACAGACACACACGCGGTTGACTGATTGATCATTTTTTTTTAAAGGGGAAAATTTTTTAGGTCTGTTCTGTATACCCCCCCCAATGCCCCCCCCCCCAAAAAACTTTACACATTATTTTTTATTTGTGTAAACGTATTCAAATTCAAAAATTTTTTCCCTTGTTAAGTTTCATTTGATTTGTAGTTAATTGCAATGTTTGTTTTTTCTATTTTTTTTTACTTGTAATTTATGAAAAATTTCCTGTTTTGTTTCCCCTAGTTCAAACCATTTTTAACAGCTAAGCTGTTTTCTTTCCTTTTTTCCTTTGTACTTTGTAGAAAAAGGCCCCCCCTTCACCGTAACACACACACACACGCGTGCACACACACAAAACACATACACACCACCACACACGCACGCACGCCGCAGGCGCGCGCACGCACACACACCACATATGAATCAGGCACAGGGGAGCACCATCATACACACACACACACATTCTCTCTCTTCTTTTTCACACACAAAACAACACACACACACACCCCCCACCACACACACACACACACACCACCCACAAAAAACACCAAACACACCCCACACACAAACCCCCACACCAAACCCCCAACCCCCAAAAAAAAAACCCACGCGCCGTGCGTGCACGCGCGCCATACACACTTTTTTGTCTGATATCACTATTTAGTGGACGGGCGTTTTTTGAAGAACAAAAACCCCAAACACACCCCCACAAACCCCCCACAAAAAACCCCCAAACACACACAAACCCCACCCACACACACACACACCACACCCCCAAACACACACACGCCGCTACACGAACACCGCTCGCACAGTGCGAAAAGCCCCCCAAACACACGCACTGACACAACAGAACACCTGAAAACCAACACACACCACCCGCGGGGCCCACGCGCACACGCTGAAAAATCACACTATCCCCAAACAAAAACCCAGGATACACACACTGACAACCACACATACACACACGCGCGCTGCGCATGTGTACACATTTCCACACACACACACACAAAAAACACACCCCCCAAATGCACTAGGCACCAAAATAGGCTACCCAGTGACACACACACACACGCGCGCGCGTGCGTGCACGCACGCACGCACACACACACGCACGACAAATCCCCCCACCCCCCCCCCCACCCACCCCACAAACCCACAACACAGACCACCCACAGACACAGACACACACACACAACAAACACACACACCCCACACACCACAAAAACCCCAACACAACACCCACACCCCACAAAACACCCCCCACCCCAAAAACCCCACCACGCGGGGGAGGGGGTGCTTGTGGTCAGAACATTGCACTGGATTGACACCCCGGTTTGGGAAAATTCCCCTTGGGGGGAATTTTTCCCCCGGGGTTAACTCAGTGCTGACTCCCTCTCCCCAAAAGCCTTCGGATAGATGAAACCGAGGCCCCGTGTGCGAACGCACGCAGAACATCTTGCACACACTTTAAAAACCGTCCCCCTTTTCGTAAGGGAAACCATTTTTGTGCTGGTGGGAACAATACAAAATTTCCAACGCTACCCGGGGGCTGGATGAAAAAAAAAAAAACAATGAGTGCTTTTTCCCCATTATCCTCGATATAAAAAAATTAAAAAAAAAAAAAAAAAAACACACACACACTCTGACTTGAAGGAACTTGGAAACTTGAAGGGAAAACCTTTTTTAAATTTTTGATCACGACTGAAAAACAAAAATGTCCCCCGGAAGGTCTAACCCCCGAACAAATTTTCCTTGGGGAAAAAAACAATAATGGATAGATTTAAAGTTTTTATCTGAACCTTTTCGAAGCCAGGGAAAAAGCCGTGTTTTCTGTCAGCATCGCGTATCTGTAGCGGGGCATTCCCCCAATGAACAGTCAACAAGGGGGATTTCCCCAGACGTTTTTAGGCAAGCAGATAAAACACGATAGTTTTGGGTCTCTTTTCTTTTTCTTTTTTTTTGTATGTTTTCCCCTTCTTTCGTCTTTTCTGTATCTGTCTCTCTGTCCCCTGATTGTCATTCTTTTTCCCCTCTGTCTGGGCTGTCTCTGTCTTCTGCCCCGTCTGTCTTCTCTGATGAGTGTGTGAGTGTGGGGTTTTATTTTTTGTGTTGTGTGTGTGTGTGTGTGTGGAGTGTGTCTGTGGGTCTGTGTGTCTTGTGTCTGTGTGGTCTGTGGGGTGTGTGTGAGTGGTGTAAACATTACCATTTAAAAGAAATGTTTGCAATTCTTTAAACATCTGGGAGTATATGTATTTTATTATTGGTAGTATTTCAGAGGGGAAAATGGGTGCGCACTTCAAGGGGGTTTTGGAGTTGGGGGCAAAAATTCTCCTACGAAGAATTATGGGCTTAATACGTAAAAAGGGAAAAAGAGTTGACCCCATGATAAAACATTTTAAAGGAAAATCTGAAAAGAATACTGGGCCTATAGATCATCTGAAACATAAAAAAACAACAGGTCAGATGGCATTTTACCCAACATTTTAAAGTATTCTATAGAAAAAAAAAAAGTTCCTTTTTTTTCCATTTTTTTAATGTTGTATTTGCTCAGGCCAGTACCCCGAGGCATGGACCGAATCAATCATTCACCCCTTTGATAAAAAGGCATAAACAAACCCCCAAAACTACAGGGGTAATTTCATTTTGAATATATGCGGGAAGATATGCACCCCTATCTCAACAGGGGGGCTGTCTAAATGGGTAAAAATAAAAATTATTAGGGGAAATTGAAGAGGATTTAGAACAGACCATTCTACAATGACCCCATTTTTATGTTGTTCTGTATGATTCAGAAACTTTTATTACAGGGAAAAAGTTTATGTAGCTTTTTTTTACTTTCGTAAAAGGGTTTTGATTTTTAAAAAATTTACATGAAAAACTGGCCCCTACTACACAATTCCGAATAAAGGTAAGTTTTTAGTGACCCCTTTTGAGTATGTATAAAACCGGGAAAGCCCGGGTTAGATGTGTCTTTGTTTTGAAAATGCTGCTAGATACTTATGATCGTGTCTTTTTTTTTGGAAAAAAAGATGATTAAACCCAATCAATTTCTTCAAAGGACACGACAGAATATGGCTGCTTTACTAGGCGTTAAAAAATTAGCCTTTCGAGTTTCAGAATAAAAGGTGACATTTTTAATTCCATTTTTCCCCAAAAGCAACGAAAAAAAAAGGCTAAAAAAAAAAGAGAAAAGACAATTTTTTTTTTGGTTTTTAATTTTTTTTTTTTTTTTTTGTGTGAAGATTTAGAGAAAACCAAAACACACCAACACACACACAAAAAGCACGCACGCACGCACGCCCCGCACGCACGCACGCACGCACGCAAAACACGCCAAAACAAACAAAAAAAACAATCACACACACACAAAACCCCAAAAAAAAAAACAGTAAATCGTTATTCCCTTCCTAACAAAAAACAAATCAAACCTCATTTTTTCCCCATTCCACAGGGCCATACTCTCTGCGGGCCATCGTGTTCTTCGCCCAAGGGGCTGAGGACCGGGGACCTACATGGGGATCAAACCCGACCACTGTGGGGAGGCCGTTATCCCTCGTTTCTGCGGCCTCCCAGCTTTAGCAAAAAAACGAACTGACGTCGGGCCCGGGGGAGGGGCGTGGGATGCCACAACCCCACGCCATTGTGAGCAGAAAAACCAGACGGTTCAATCCTCCGCCTACCCCCCAGCCCTGCCCCTCCTGCTCCCCTCATTTCCCGGCAGGCCAGGCTTATGGCCAGGGGTTATGGCCAGGCTTTTGGCCAGCCCCCGGGCCAGCCCAGGCTCCCTTATAAAAGGGGGCCCTGCCTGACGGTGCTGGTTACCCCCCTGGTAGCAAAGAGTTAATTTTTGGTTTTGAGGTTAAAACCTTTTTTTTGACGTGCAAAATTAGGCGTGGAGGGGATTTGGGGGGGGGGGGGTGGTAGTGGTGGGGTGTGTGTATGGGGGGGGGGGGGGGGGATGGGGGATGGGGGGTTGTTGTTTTTTGGTTTTTTTTTTTTTTGTTGTTTGTTGTGTTTGTTTTTTTTTTGTTTTTTTTTTTTGGGGGGGGGG
>JASPKP010009641.1:0-10130 GCA_030674155.1 Stramonita haemastoma
CCTCCACACCACGACAAAAAAAAATTTGCACACACCAACAGCAGCGAACGCACGCACGCGCGCATGCATACACACCCTCCCCCTGAATAAAGCGAAAGAAGCATTTCCAAAGATGTGAGGAAAACGCCGTTTTCCCGGGGCCCTTCCACCCCGCACTTTTCCGCAGTTACAGAGCCCACGGAACCAAGACCCTTATCTACTCTATGCATACAAACTTCCCAAAACCCTTTTCCATGTGTGTGGGGCCCTTTTACTTGTGGCGACACCACAAACCCCGAAAATGGCAACCCCCGCTTGTACAGAAGCCAATTTGTCATAAAGAAACAGGGTACAGTGTACCAAAAATGACCCCCGCAACACACATCAAATAATATTATCATACAATATCATGCACCATGGGAAAACTGCAGGGGCTCCTCCAAAACGCACAAAAAAAAAATAATCGCACACCAAAGACACCACAAACGCACCACGCCGCGCATTAAACATACACACCCTGCCATGAATAAGCTGAAGGACCTCCCAAGATGTGGGAAAACCCGTTTTTCGGCCCTTGCCACCTGCACTTTAATCATTACAGAGCCCACGGCACCAAGACCCTATCTACCCTATGCTTACAAACATTCCAAACATATTTATGTGTGTGGCGCGACTTGTGCGACACCACAGCCCCGAAGATGCAACCCCCATGTATTGGTCAAAGTTGTCGGGAAAAAACCAGGTACAATGTACGCATAAATGACCCCACAACACACATCAAATGATAATAAAAAATAATATCAATACAATAAACATGCCCCCACAGCATCACCACATTCATCGCACACACAAACTACACACAAACAGCACCGCTGTGTATAAAAACCCCCCCCCCCCCTTCCCAAAACACACTATGAATAAGCAAAGGCCCCGACAAAATGTGACCAAATAATGACCACCCACTACACACATTAAATTAATAATAATACATACAATATCATACACCACAGACGCTGCAGGGTCCCCCACACGCACAGACAAAAAAATTTGCCCCAAACCACCAACAGCACGAACGCACGCACCCGCGCATGCATACACACCCTCCCATGAACAAACGAAAGAAGCTTCCAAAATTGAGGAAAACGCCGTTTTCGGGCCCTTTTCCACCTGCACTTTTAATCAGTTACAGAGCCCACGCACCAAAACCCTATCTAACCCTATCTTACAAACATTTAAATCAATTTGATGTTGTGGCCGCTGGACAGTTGCACACCGCAGCCCCAAATGGCAACCCCCCTGTAATTGGTCAAGTTTGTCGGAAAGAAACATGGACAATGTACGCATAAGTGACCCTCCACAACACACATCAAATGATATGATAAAAAAAGAAATAATATCATACAATATCATGCGCCACAGCATTACCACATTCATGGGACACACCAAACGTACAAAACCAACAGCACCGCTTGTATACCCCCCCCCCCCTTCCCAAACACACTATAATAAGCAGAAGCTCGACCCAAAAAGTGACGCAAATAATGACGCCTACTACACACATTTAAATAAAAATTAATACATACAATACATACCCCACAGAAATCTGCAGGTCTCCTCCACACCAACAGACAAAAAAATTCCACACACTAACAGCAGCGAACGCAAAGCACGCGCGCACATACACAAAACCTCCCATAATAAAGCGAAAGAACATTTCCAAGAGTGGGAAAACACAGGCCGTTTTTTGGGGGCCCTTTCCAACCCGCACTTTGTCCCCGCATTAAAAAGGGGCCCACGGAACCAAGAAACCCTATTTTTACCTATGCATACAAACTTCCCACCATTTTTTCCATGTGTGGTGGCCTTTTACTTGTGGCGAAAACCAACGCCCGAAAATGGCAACCCCGCTTGTACAGAGCCAAGTTTGTCACAAAAGAAAAGGGTAAAAGGTAACAAAAATGACCCCCGCAACCACACATCAATCAATATTATCTTTCAATATCCTCACCATGGAAATCTCAGGGCTCCTCCACCACGCCAAACCAAAAATAATCGCACACACATCACCAGCAAACGCACGCACGCGCGCATGCATACACACCTCTCATGAATAGCTGAAGGAGCCTCCCCCAAGAGTAGGAAAACGCCTTTTCCGGCCCTTGCCCCCTGCACTTTAATCATTACAGAGCCCACGGCCAAACCCAAAACCCTATTCAAACCCCCTGCTTACAAACATCAAATCAAATTTTTATGGTTTGCGCTGGACCCTTTGGCACACCACAGCCCCGAAAAATGGCAACCCCCATGTATTTGGTCAAAATTCCCGGGAAAAAAACAAAGGTACCAATTTTTCGCATAAATGACCTCCACCACACACATCAAATGATAATAATAATAATATTCATAAAAATTCAATGCGCCACAGCATCACCACATTCAAGCACACACAAAGTAAACACAAAACCAACCCCTTGGTTACCCCCCCCCCCCCCCCCCTCCCAAACACAACCCCCACCTATGAATAAGCAGAAGGCTCGACAAAATGTCGCAAAATGAACCCCCCCCACTACACACATTAAATAATAATAATATCATACAATATCATACACCAACAAGAACCATCTGCAGGGTCTCCTCCACACGCACAGACAAAAAAAATTCGCACACAAACCCAAAAGCAGCGAACGCACGCACGCGCGCCCTGCATACACACCCTCCCCCTGAACAAAGCGAAAGAAGCATTTCCAAAGATGTGAGGAAAACGCCCTTTTCGGCCCTTGCCACCGCACTTTTAATCAGTTACAGAGCCCACGGCACCAAGACCCTATTCTACCCTATGCTTACAAACATTCCAAATCATATTTGATTTGTGTGGCCTGGACTTGTTGCGACAAAACCCCGCAGCCCCAAGATGGCACCCCCGTATTTGGTCAAGTTTGTCGGAAAGAAAACATGTACAAAGTACGCATAATGACCTCCACAACCACAAACAAATGAATAATTGATAATAATAAAAATCAAACAATACATGCCCCCCAGCATTACCACATACAGGGACACACAAACGTACACACAAAAACACCGCTGTAATACCCCCCCCCCCCTTCCCGGGAACACACTTGAATACACAAAGCTCGACAAAATGTGACCAATATGACGCCTACTACACACATTAATAATAATAAAATCATACAATATCATACCCCAAAAAGAAATCTGCAGGTCCCCTCCACAAAGCAAACAAAAAATTCGCACACACTAACAGGGCACGAAACGCACGCACGCGCGCATCAACTACCCCAAAACCCCCCCATGAATAAAAAGCGAAAGAACATTTCCAAGAGTAGGAAAACGCCTTTTCGGCCCTTGCCACCGCACTTTCCGCAGTTAAAAGCCACGAACCAGACCCTATCTACCTAAGCATACAAACTTCCCAACCATTTTCCTGTGTGGCCTTTACTGTGGCGACACCACAGCCCCGAAAATGCAACCCCGCTTGTACAGAGCCAAGTTATCACAAAGAAACAGGTACATGTACCAAAAATGACCCCCGCAACCAAAACATCAAATAATAATCATACAATATCATGCACCATGGAAATCTGCGGGTTCCTCCACACACACAAACAAAAATAACGCCACACACGACACCACAAAGCACGCACCCCGCGCATCAAACACACCCTGCCATGAATAAGCCTGAAGGGGCCCCCAAGATGTGAGGAAAACGCCTTTTCGGCCCTTGCCACCTGCACTTTTAAATCATTAACAGAAACCCAAGGGCACCAAGACCCCATTCTCAACCCTTTTGCTTACAAACATTCAAATCAATATTGAAAGTGTGTGGCGCTGGACTTGTGGCGACACCACACCCCGAAGGGTGGCAACCCCATGTATTTGGTCAAGTTTGTCGGAAGAAACATGGTACAAATGTACGCAAAATGACCTCCACAACACACATCAAATATAATAATAATAAATCCATACAATATCATGCGCCACAGCATCACCACATTCATGCACAACAAACGGGACACACAAACACACCGCTTTATAACCCCCCCCCCCCGCCCCCCCCCCCCCAAACCCAAACCCCTATGAATAAGCAGAAGGCTCGACAAAATGTGACGCAATAATGACCCCCTACTACACACATTAAATAATAATAATATCATAAAAATATCATACACCACAACATCTGCGGGTCTCCTCCACACGCACAGACAAAAAAATTCGCACACCACCAACAGCAGCGAACGCCCCGGCAAAAGCGCGCCATGCCCAAAAAACACAAAACCCTCCCATGGGAAAAAAGCGAAAGAAGCATTTCCAAAGAGTGAGAAAACCCCCGTTTTTTGGGCCCTTGCCACCTGCACTTTTAAATCAGTACAAGAGCCCACGGGAACCAAGACCCTTTTCTAAACCCCATGCTTACCAAACATTCAAATCACTTGATGTGTGTGGGGCGGACTTGTTGCACAACCGCAGCCCCGAAGATGGGAACCCCCATGTATTGTCAAGTTTTTCGAAAGAAACATGTACCAATGACGCTAAGTGACCTCCACAACACACAAACAAATGATAATGATAATAATAATAATATCCTACAATATCCCTGCGCCACAGCATTTCCCCATTCATGCAACACACAAACTTAAAAACACACAAAACAGCACCGCTGACCCCCCCCCCCCTTCCCCAAACACACTATGAATAAGCAGAAGGCTCGACAAAATTACAATAATGACCCCTACTAACCCCATAAATAATAATAATATCATACAATATCATACCCCCAGAATCTGGGAGGTCCCTCCACACGCACAGACAAAAAAATGCCCCACACTAACAGGGACAACGCACCAACGCGCGCATGCATACCACACCCCCCATAATAAAGCGAAAGAAGCATTTCCCCAAAAATGTGAGAAAACGCCGTTTCGGGCCCTTGCCACCCGCACTTTCCGCAGTTACAGAGCCCACGAACCAAGACCCTATTCTACTCTAAACATACAAACTTCCCAACCATTTCCCTGTTGTGGCCTTTTACTGTGGCGACACCACACCCCGAAAAAGCAACCCGCTTTACAGACCAATTTGTCCCCAAAGAAACAGGTACATGTACCAAATGACCCCCGCAACACACAACAAAAATATTATCATACAATCTGCACCATGGAAATCTGCAAGGGGCCCTCCCACAAAGCACAAACAAAAATAATCGCACACACATCACCAGCAAACGCACGCACGCGCCATGCATACACACCCTCTCATAATAAGCTTGAAGGGGGCCTCCCAAGATGTGAGGAAAACGCCGTTTCGGGCCTTGCCACCTGCACTTTAGATCAGTTACAGAGCCACGGCAAACCAAAAAACCCATTCAACCCAATGCTTACAAACATTCAAATCATATTTATGTGTGTGCGCTGGACTGTGGCGCACCCAAACCCCGAAGAGGGAACCCCCAGTATTGGCAAGCCGTGGAAAAAAACATGTACAATGTACCATAAATGACCTCCACAAAACACACATCAAAGATAATAATAATAAATATCAATAAAATAAAAGCGCCCCGCATCACCACATTCTATGCACACCACAAAGTACCCCACCAAACAGCCCCCGCTTTTATTTCCCCCCCCCCTTCCCCAAACACTCCATGAAAAAAGCAGAAAGGCTCGACAAAATGTCCCCAATATACCCCACTACACACATTACCAAAAATAATAATATCATAACAATATCATACTACAACAAAATCTGCAGGGTCCCTCCACACCCACGACAAAAAATTTCGCACACCCTAAACCCAACAGCAGCGAACGGCACGACTCCGCGCCCTGGCATACAAAACCCTTTTTCCATGAAATAAACGAAAGAAGCATTTCCAAAGATGTGAGGAAAACGCCGATTTTTGTGCCCTTGCCACCGCACTTTAATCCCGTTAAAAGACCCCAAACGGGACCAAGACCCATCTAAAAACCCATGCTTACAAACATCAAATCATATTGATGTTGTGGCGCTGAAATTGTGCGACACCACAGCCCCCCCAAGATGGCAACCCCCATGAATTTGGTCAAGTTGTCGGAAAGAAACAGTACAAATGTACGCAAAATGACCCCAACAACACACATCAAATGATAAGAAATAAAATAATATCAAACAATATCATGCCACAGCTCACCACATTCATGCAAAACACAAACCCTAACAACACACACATAACACCCCACAACACAAAAACACACACCACACACCCACACACAAAACACACACAACACACACACACACACAACCCCACACAAGACACTCAAACAGGTTTTTGAATAACCACCAATTTAGAGCAGACCAAACCAACAAAACAATTGCACATAAAATAAAAGCTTTTCCACTTTTCCCCTGCCCATTTAAAACCCCATCTAAAAAGCGTGCCGAAATCAGTCCCCCTGCTATCCCTTCTTTCCCTTTTGCACAGTATTTTTAGCCTTTTCGTCCTGCGTTGCTAGTACCAAAAAAGCTGTAACATTTCCCCCCCCCCTCACCATCTTTCCCCTTTCTCCTTCTTTTTAAGTTCGTTTTCTGCTTGCATTTTGTGTCTCCTTTTTCTTTCCTTTACTGGGCCTGTAAATGGGTTCTTTTGTGATTCTTCTCCCTCTTTAAGTTTTTGATTTTGTTTTTTTCTTTTTTTTTTGGGTTTAAATTTGCCCTGATACACCACAACCCCCCACCACCCCCCCACCCCCACCCCACCCAACCAAAACACTATCACCCCAATATCAACCACACCCTTTCCACTCCTATACATACAACACCAAATCACAACTCACCCCGCCCACTCCACCCAAATTTTCCCCAAAAACCCCCGCCCAACCAACCCCCACCCCCCAAAACCAAACACTTGCCTAGGCAAAGGGGATTGAACGCCCGGGGCCAAAAACCCAGGGGGGGGGGAAAAAACCCCGTGGTCAACCCCCAAAAAAGCCTAGGAAAGAGGCAAACCCCCAAAGAAACCTTTTCAAACGTTTTCTTTTTTTTAACGTTCCTTGGAAAATAAATGTATTTTTTTCTGGTTGGGGGGGGGGGGTTGTTGGGGGGGTTTCTATATTATCCCATCCTGGGTAATAAATCCTCCTTTTTTCTCTTTGGGGCTTTTTTACGGGCTTCCTTTTGGGTTTTGTCCTTTTGGGTTTTTTTTTTTCCTTTTTCCTTCCCCCTGTTTTCTCTTGTTTTTTTTTTTTTCCCTCCCCCCCCCTTTGTTTCTTCTGTCCTTTTTTCCTTCTTCTTTTCTTCCCATATTCTCTCCCCTCTTTTCTGCTCGTATCCCCCCTCTCTCTCCTCCCTCCTTTCCCTTTTCTCTTTTTCCTCCTAAATCCCTTTTGTTTTTCCCCCCTTTTTTTTATTTGGGTTTAAAGTTTTCTCATTGGCCCTTTAAATAAAGGTTTTGGGTTTTCGGGGGTTTCACCCCGGGGTAAATTAAAAATTCTTTGGGCCCCCTTTATAAAGAGGAAAAAAGTAACTCCCCTTTTTTACCTCTTTTGGGGGGGGGGGGGGGGGGGGGAAAAGGGGGGGGGGGGGGGGGGGGGGGGGGGGGGGGGGTTTTGGGGGGGGGGGGGGGGGGGGGGGGGGGGGGGGGGGGGGGGGGGGGGGGGGGGGGGGGGGGGTTTTTTTTTTTTTTTTTTGGGGGGGGGGGTTTTTTTTTTGGGGGGGGGGGGGGGGGGGGGGGGGGGGGGGGGGGGGGGGGGGGTTTTTTTTTTTTTTTTTTTAAAGGGGGGGGGGGGGGAGGGGGGGGGGGGGGGGGGGGGGGGGGGGGGGGGGGGGGGGGGGGGGGGCCCCCCCCCCCCCCCCCCCTCCCCCTCCCTCCCTCTCTCTCTCCCTTTTCTTCCCCTCCTCCACCTCCCCCTTTTCCCCCCCCCTCCTCCCCCCGATCTCTTTCTCCCCCCTCCCTCTTCTTCTCTCTTCCTTTCTCCTCTCTTTTCCGTTTTAATTCTTTCTCTCCTCTCCCCCCTTTTTCCCCCTTTTTTTTCCCCCTTTTGGTTTTTTCCCCCCCCCCCCTTTTCCTCCTTTCTTCTGCTCTTTCCTCATTTCCTTCCTCCTCTCCTTTCCTTCCCTCCCCCAAAAATCTCCTCTCTCCCTCCATCCCTTCCCCCCCCCCCCTCCCTCTCCCCTTCCCCCTCCCTCCTTCTTTTTAACCCCTTTTCCTCTCTCTCTCCCCCTCCGCTCCTCTCTTCCCCTCCCTTTTCCCCCTCTCTCTCCTTATCCTCTCTCTCCCTCCCTCTCCCCTCCCTTTTTCCCCTCTCCCCATTCTCCTTTTCCCCCTCCCTACCCCCCCTTCTTCCCTCTCTCCCTCTCCTTTCTCTCTCTTTTTTTTTTTTTATTTTTCCTTACCATCTTTCCCTTTCCCCTATACTGTCCTAGACTTATCATTTTTAAAATGATGTTTGGTTCTTGGCGAGTTTAAATTTCATTTTACTTTTTTAAATATAGAGGTCGGGGTTTTTAAAAATTTTTTGTGTTTAAAATGTTTTTTTTTTTGGTTTTTTATTATGTGTGATTTTTTTTCTTTTTTTTTTTCCTTTATTTTGGTTTTTTCCTCCTCACACAAAAAACACAACACAACACCACAACAAAACACAACAAAACACAACACACACACAACACACACACGACACACACACACACCACACACACAACCAAACCCCCAAAAGACACTCACACAACACACAAACCCCCAACCCCACACACAAAACACACACACCACACACACACACACACACCAAAAACACCACACAAAAACAAACACACACACACCCCCACACCCCCACAATAAAAAAATATTTTTTTAAAAATATAATATAATATATAAATTAAATTTTATATATATAAATATATAAATAAAAACACACCAATCTACAACACACGCACAACCCCCTACACACACACACACATACACACACACACTAAAACACACACACGCTCGCGGGGGCGCGTGGCCCGGCCCAACGCAAACACCCCCCCCCCCCCCCCCCACCCACACAAACACAGGTACCACGCAAAACACACAAAACACACACACACACACACCCCCACCACAAAACATCGCGCACTCCCGAACGCAAAAACACACACACAAAAAACACATCACCCCCACACACACCCCACACACACACCAAACACACCAACACACACAACACACACACCCACAACACACACAACACACACACAAACACACACAACACCAACACTCCAACACATCGCACAAGCCTGCGCGCATCATACCCAAACCCCGGGAAAAAAGCTGCAGTTTTTGAACAAAGACGGACCCAAAGAGTCGTTTTCGGGGCCCCCCGTAAAACCCCAACTTTTGTAGGGTTACAGAGACCCAAAGGCACCAAACAATGGCTCTGTAAGCATACACACTCCCTACCATTTCCGATGGGGTGGCGCTGACCTGGGGCGACTCCGCAGCCCCACCCCCAAACCCTAGAAGCTTTTCTTGCAAGGAAATCTCTACAGTGAAAGCAACAAAAACCAAAACAGGGCGCACAATAATAATGACCATAACACAATTTTTGGCTCACAGCAAAGTGCAGGGGCCACTCAACATGCGTCCATAGAAACAAACACATTGACAAAAACATGCGCCATACCCAACCCTAGGCAAAAAGGGTCGGTTTGGACAAGACAGAAAACAAAAGTCGTTTTCAGACACGTCCTAACCCCCAACTTTTTTTAGGGTTACAGCCCAAAGGCACCCAAACGATGGCTCTGTATGCATACACCCTCTACTACCATTTCCGACTTTTGTGCGCAAGACCTGTGGCGACTTTCCGTAGGCCCTCAAGAGCAGAAAACTAGTTTTTTTGCAACGAATCCGCTACATTGTACGCAACAAAAAAATAAGCAGGGGCGCACAATAATAATGGGCCCTATACAGCAATTTCTGCACCACAGCAAAAAGTGCAAAGGTCCCCTCACATGCGCCACACAAAAAAAAAAAACACTGAAAAGAACATGCACGCGAGCGCGTGCGCGCATGCATACCCCAAACCCCGGCAAAAAAGCTCGGTTTGGGGGAAAGACAGACCCATAATCGTTTTTTCGGGCCCCTCCTACCCAACTTTTGTAGGGTTACAGACCCCAAGACACCA
>JASPKP010009642.1:0-2500 GCA_030674155.1 Stramonita haemastoma
ACCGAATGAAAGAAGCAGAGAAAAAAAGAATCCCAAGTTGTGGAATCTACTGCAACAGTCCACAGCCAGACACTGTCACCAGTCACCTCCACAGCCACACACTGTCACCAGTCACCTCCACAGCCACAAACTGTCACCAGTCACCTCCACAGCCACACACTGTCACCAGTCACCTCCACAGCCACAAACTGTCACCAGTCACCTCCACAGCCACAAACTGTCACCAGTCACCTCCACAGCCACAAACTGTCACCAGTCACCTCCACAGCCACATACTGTCACCAGTCACCTCCACAGCCACAAACTGTCACCAGTCACCTCCACAGCCACAAACTGTCACCAGTCACCTCCACAGCCACAAACTGTCACCAGTCACCTCCACAGCCACAAACTGTCACCAGTCACCTCCACAGCCACAAACTGTCACCAGTCACCTCCACAGCCACACACTCTCAAGAAATTTGTCTGGGATCAGCACACCAACACACCACTCCACTGCACTGCCTCGTCTCCAAGTGGTGTCCACAGCGAAAACACCTTTCTTGTGTACTGCGTCAGTACTTGGGGGATACAATGGCAACTAGGAAGTGAAATGCAGCGATAGATTCAATGTGTAGAAAAGTAAAAAGATCTTGTCATGATAGATTGAATAGGGGGTTATTGAAATGCTTGGCTGGGATTGTAAAGACTGTTGGCAACTAGAAAACACACACACACACACACACACACACACACACACACACACACACACACACACACACACACACACACACACACACACCACACACACACACACACGCACGCACGCACGCACGCACACGCCCGCTAACGCACACCCACGCACACACACACACATACCTGTGTGTGTACTAGTTGCCAACAGTATATGTATATATATATATATATATATATATATATATATATATATATATATATATATATATATATATATATATATATATATATATATATATATATATGTATGTATGTATGTGTGTGTTTCTTTCTTTCTTTCTTTCTTTATTCATTTATTCATTTATACCACTTTATGTCACAGCAGATTTCTCTCCGTGATATTCGGGCTGCTCTCCCCGGGGAGAGTGCATCGCCACAAGTGCAGCGCCTATCCATTTTTTTTTCTTTTTCCTGTCTGCAGCTGTATTTGTTTTCCTATCAAAGTGGCTTTTTTCTACAGAATTTGCCAGGGACAACCCTTTTGTTGCTATGGGTTCTTTTATGTGCGATAAATAATGATGTGTAACACATGGGCCTCGGTTTATTGTCTCATCCGAAAGACTAGCACCCAGACCACCACTCATGATCTAATGGATGGGGAAAAGTTTTGGGCCCAAACAGGATTCGAACCACCATACACTCCGACCCGAACTTTTCGCCTTCTAGACAGGTGCGTTACCTCTAGACCACCGATCCAACTTTTTATATTAAGGATAATGGAATAAGCGCTCGTGTGCTTTTTTACATTCAGTCCCCGTGCGTATGCCGTTTTGTAAATTCTGTCATCCGTTCCCACCGGCACACGATGGCCTACTCTTACAGAAAGCGGAACATGATTTAACGTGTTTGCAAGATGTCCTGCGTGCGTTCGCACACGGGGCCTCGGTTCATAGTCTCATCCGAAGGACTTTTGGGGAGAGTGGAGTCAGCACTGATGTTAACTCCAGGAGAAAAATCTTTTATCCACACACACACGCACGAATGCACGCACAAGCATTTATCCGCCCACACCAACCAACCAACCAACCAACCAACCAACATACACACACGCATACACACACACACACACACACACACACACACACACACACACACACACACACACACACACACACACACACACACACACACACACACACACACACACACACACACACACACACACACACACTGCAAAGCAAACACTTTCAGTTCCACACGGGTATGTTTTCCTCCTTTATTTCTTCCTGTCAGCCTTTATCTAATATCACGCAGTGTAAACAGACGTTCACTCGAAGAACGATCAAACACCGTTTTGTAGGACAAATGAATATGGAGGTGGAATAGAGAAGGAAGTAGAGGGGGATTATACCAAGTCATAATTCAAGAGAGAGAGAGAGAGAGAGAGAGAGAGAGAGAGGAGAGAGAGAGAGAGAGAGAGAGAGAGAGAGAGAGAGAGAGAGAGAGACAGAGAGAGAGAGAGACAGAGAGACAGAGAGACAGAGAGACAGAGAGAGAGATACAGAGACAGAGACAGAGACACAGAGACAGAGACAGATAGACAGACAGACAAACAGATACAGACAGACAGACAGACAGACAGGCAGGCAGACAGACAGGCAGACAGGCAGACAAACAGATACAGACAGATAGACAGACAGACAGAGATTTAAGAAGACCATATTTGACACATTTCTGTTTGGGCGGGGCAGCATAGCCTCGTGGTTAGAGCGTGGAGCTTATGATCTGAGGGCTCGGATTTGAGCCACCACCGAAATGTCCTTTG
>JASPKP010009643.1:0-10127 GCA_030674155.1 Stramonita haemastoma
CTTTTCCCTCCCTCTTGCCCGACTGTTCCTTGCAGGATGTTTTTGCTAGGGTGTTGGTCTTTGGTGTGACCAAACCACATCCCTTTTCCTCTTTATGGGGGGAGCAAAGGCTTTTGGGGCCCAACGCTTTTTATTTCTTCTTTCACATAGTTATTGGCTTGTGTTCTTTGTAGAATTTTGAGGACCCTTCTGTGGCACTTTTCTAAAATGCTTGGATTCTCCTCTCTAACTCGTTTCAGAGCCCTGATTCACAGCCATATAGGAGGATAGATATCACGGGGGATTTGAAAGGGGGGGTATTTGGTGCAAAAGCTGATGTGGCATCGGATGATCTTCTCCGGTCTGACTAGGCAGATGTTTGCTTTTTGCAATGGAGCTTTCATTTCATTGTTTGATGTGCCCTTTGTTAGGAGGGGCCAAAGTATTTAAATTTGGCTCCCCTCTTCTATGTTTTCCATTCATCTTTTTTTCCGGATTCATTACTCGCGCTGTTGCCATGACTTTGATTTCTCTTTACTGACCTCCATCCTATGCCTCGCTCGATTGTTAAATTGTCTGTGGGGGATTTGCGTTCTGTTTGCGCTCCCCATGAGGTCATGTCATCTGCAAATCTGAGGTTGCAAAGGGGTCTCCACCAAATTGGAGTTTGGAAAAGTGTGGGGGTTTTGCAGTGCCCTCTTCATAGTTTTCGAGGAAGGGGTTTGAAGATACAGGTGAGAAAAGGTTCTTTTTTGGGAAAAAAAAACATCAGAACAAAATCCCCATTTTAAAAACAATGAGAAACACCACTGAGCCAAAGGCATAAATTTACAAACAAACCCCGCTCCTCCTCTCTCCTTCTCCCCTCTCCTCTTCCCCTTCCCCTCTCCCCCCCTCTCTCTCTCTTGACGGACCTCTTTGCTAAAGGTCTGCTGCTTTTCAGGGAAGAGGCGGGGCAGGTCGAGGCGGAGCTTGCCCCCTCCTCCCCCGGGGGCCCGGGGGCCCTGGGCCGGCCCCTCCTGGACCCGGCCCTGCTCCGGGGCTCCCGCAAACATCACTAAACAGGAATGTATTATAACATCTGTCAGGGGTTCACTTCCCCTTCACTTCACAAGTAAAAATTAAGACACATCAGGGGTTCACTTCCCTCACTTACAGGTAACAATTATAGCCACAGTGGGGTTCACTTAAAAAACAACGTAAAAATTTTCACTTTATCAGGGGATCACTTCCAGGTCACCGTATTATTACCATATTCAGGGGCCCCCTTCACAGGTCATCCTATTTTTAACATGTCAGGGCATCACTTCACAGGTCATCGTATTATTTAAAAAATTCAGGGCAACACTTTACAGGCATCCTATTATTTTAACTGTCAGGGCTTTACTTCACTTCAAGCATTTTTATTTCACTATTCGGGCATCACTTTACGGGGTCCTATTTTTACACATGTCAGGGGATCACTTCACAGTCATCGTTTTTTCACACATATGTCAGGGCTCACTTCCAGGTATCCTATTATTACACATATTCAGGGTTTACCACTTCACAGGCACCTTTTATTACATTATGTCGGGCATCACTTCAACAGGGCATCCTATTATACACAATGTCAGGGCATCACTCCACTTCACTTCAAGGAACCAATAGAACACATCACAGGGCTTTACTTATAGGCATTTTTAAATTACACTTCATCAGGGCACACTTCACTTCACAGGATTGTATTTTTACACTTCATCAGACATCCTTACAGGGCTTCCTATTACAACACACAGTCAGGGCACACTTTACACACTTCACAGGTCATGTATTATTACACATAGCAGGGCACACTTCACTTCACAGTCATCCTATTACAAACCCTCAGTCAGGGCACACTTCACAGTCATCATATTTTTACACATCGTCGGGCTCACTTTACTTCACAGGTCATCATATTATTAAATTCATCAGGGCTTCACTTCACTTCACAGGTCATCGATTATTACACATAGGTAGGGCTTCACTTTACATATCATATTATTCCATAGGTCAGGGCTTTTACTTTACAGGTCATCCCATTATTACACTATGCAGGGCTTCACTTCACGGGTCATCGTTTTATTACAAAAGGCCAGGGCATCACTTACGGGTCACCCTTTTTTATTACACTTTAGGTCGGGGGCTTCACTTCACTTAAACGGGTCATCCATCATTACACTTGTCGGGCATAAATTTTACTTCACAGGGTCACCCATTTTTACACTCTGTCAGGGCTTCACTTCACAGGTCAACATGTTATAACACATATGTCAGGCATCATTCACAGGTCATCCTATATAGCACATCTGTCAGGGCACACTCACTTCACATTCATCAAATTACTACACTTCATCGGGGCTCACTTCACTTCACAGGTTACCTATTAAACCTCAGTCGGCTCATTTTCATTCCCACGGGTCACCTATTACAACACATCAGTCGGGGCTCACTTCATCACAGGTCATCAATTACTAACTTCAGTCAGGCATCACTTCACTTCCGGGTTATCCTTTATAACACATCTTCAGGGCTTCACTTCCCCAGGTCAACATGAAACACATAGTCGGGATCCCCAAAAGGTCATCCTTATTGCACATCTTTCGGGCATCACTTCACTTCACAGGTCTTCTATTACTACATTCAGCAGGGCATCACTTCACTTCACAGGTCAACGATTAACACACACAGGGCATCACTTCACTTTCACAGGTCATCCATTACAACACATCAGTCAGGGCATCATTTTCACTTCACGGGTTTAAACCCTTTAAAAACTCAGTCAGGACATCACTTCATTTCACAGGTTATCCATTACAACACCAGGGCATCACTTCACTTCCAGGTCACGTTTACACACTTCAGTCAGGGGATCCTTCACTTCACGGGTCAATTTTCTTTCGCACACAAGAGGCCCAAATCTGCCCAACACCACCCCCGTTCCCCAGGCCGGGTCAGGGGGGGACAGGGGGCCGAGCAGCCACAGACATGCTGAGGGAGGCCAAGGTTGATGTGCTGCGAGGGCGTTCATCGCTGGTGCTTTGGAACCCCAATCGCAAAAAAAACCACACAAAAAGGGTTTAAAAACAGCAACTGGGGAGGGAATACACTTGACATTCGTGACTGTGAAAGTTGGTGGCGTGTTCAGGGGCATGGTGGTGTGGGTGCAGCGTCTCATGCTGGTCAGGGGGCGTGTGATGTGTGTGTGTGCATGGTACGTGCATCCTGTGGGTGATGTGTGTGGTGTGCGGCGTAGTGCATCCCCTGTGTGTGCATGTTATATGTGTTCACGGATAAGAATAAAAATTAATTTAAATATCCAGCACATAAGAGAGAAAAGGGAAAATCAAGAACAATACCCCACAGAACCAAGGGGAACAAAGTGTACAGAAATTCACTGCATCTCAACTACAAAGCAATAAATGTTTTATGCATGCCCCCTATGACACACCCGTATGGACTATCATCCCAAAGAAAGCAAAATGTATCTTCAATCAACTTTCTTGCAAGACTATGAAATTATAATTTGTAATGATCAATTTATTTGTAACCAAATTTTTTTTTTTTTATAGAAAAAACAAACAAAACCCCCTCCCCAAGGGCAGAATGAAAAAACTAACACTTGCCCCTGACAAATTAACAGTTTAAATTCACACAAAGAAGCAGGCTGCCCAGTTTTTTTATCACGGGGGATGTGCTGATTACTGATACAACCCCCACAAATCTCACCATCCTAACCAAAAAATGGAGTAAGGAGCTGAAAACCAAAAAAAATTTTAAGATGGAAAAAAAAAAAAAAAAAAAAAAAACAAATACAAACCATTCTTTCCCTTCTACATTTTTTTCTGCGGCCTTCCCCATTAAATATTATCAATGAATTTGCTGGTGTTGAACAAGTGTTTTAAAAGACATGAAAAAATACATATTACATTTTTTTTCCCTCCCCTTGCTTTCCTCATCTAACCAAACACAAAAAAGTACTTTTAACCAAATAAAAGCTGAGAAAAAATTTACAAAAAACGAAAAAAAAAAAAAAAAAAAAAATAAGTTATCATAACTTTTTTTTTTTAAAAAAACCACCCCCCAAAACCTTGAATTTGCGCTTTTTTTTCCCCCGAGCCATCCACATCCAACCCCATATCCAAGGATACTGATCTCTCCTTTTATTTTAAAACACTGATTTACAATGCTATTTCCACCAAAAATCACAAAACGAAATTCTGGCCTTGTCCACACTATTTCCCGAATGAAAATTCAGCAGGCTCTTCATGCTAAGACAGAGATCAAGTTACTCTTCAACTAAAAATTTTCATAAAAAGCATTATATGTATGACTGGTATGGTAATTTTATGGGAAAGTAGGTGGATTTTTAAAAATATGTTTGCTTTTTAACAATTTTTTAAAAATCCCTACAAAGTGCAGTGTTCAAAAAACAATCACATTTTTAGTCAAAGTACTGTATTGAAAAAAAAAGTAAATTTTTTACATTTTTAATCCAAACAAAATACAGTTATAAAAAAAATTACAACAACAGCGACTGGTTTTAGTTTTGGGGGTGTGTTATTTTTTTAAAACGTGAAAAATGCAAAAGGATCAGAAATAAACAAAAAAAAATCCGGGAAAAAAAAATTCATCTTTATTAACATTTGTGTATTGTGTGTAAATGGTCAGTAGGCAGGGCAATACCACACCCCAATAAAACTTTAACACATTAAAAAAAAGCAAATAACTCTGCAAGTCAATTTTAAAACTTCATAAATTATTTCCAAAACCAGCATTTTTCCCAAGTTTTGTGGCGGGCAAAAAAACCCACACTCACTACCAGAAAATTGGGTTGTCAATGGGGCCCCACCCTTCAAGGGGGGCTAAGTCACGTGAAAACTACCCACATCAATGGGCCCCTACAGGGTTGAAATAACCCAATGACTTTACCAAAAATCACCCGACCCAAAACATCATCTCATAGCCATGGAAACCAAAAGGCCATATCAGGGCTGCTATGAGTAAAATTAAAGGGCTCATTTTAAAAACACAGTTTGTATTCAACTGTTCATTGTATAAACCCCCCACAAGCCTCTCCCTTTCAGACTACTTTTTAAATCTCCCAATGGCCGGGAGAACAGCAGACAAGCCTTTGGCATCACCATAAATTTGGGGCCCTCCACACAATTGATAGCACTGCCCAGAGTTAGGGGTTTTTTGTTTTTTTTTGTTAACAAGTATCATGTGCAAAAAAAAGGCATTCAAACAAAAAACAAAACCGAAAGAACATTTTATGAAAACTTAAAAACAAAAAATGAAAAGCTTTAACTCCCGAAAGTCCACTGTAAAGTTGTCAGGATTACTTTGGGCTTTTACAGCAAAAGAAGAAAAAATTATGTCTTTATACTTCAAACGATTGAAGACAGATTATGTTTATAATCATCAAAATCTCAAAAAACCAATGCCTAAAAAGGCCCAAGTGGGAAAAGTGGGTCTGGTGCTATGTGACCCATTTTTGTGTGAGGCTTACATAAAGTATTTTTAAATCACAGACAAGCAATCAGGTTATATGACAGCCGCGGGAACCGCTTACAGGTTAATAAAAAATTTCCCTTAAAAAAAAAAAAAAAAAAAAGGCAGGAAAGGACCAAGAATCAGAAAAAAAAAATAAGAGAATGGGCCCCAAAAGTCAGAAAAATAGCAAAAGGTGACCAGAAAAAAAGGAACAAAGCAAAACAAAAAAAAAAAGACGAAAAAGGGAATTCCTACACAGAATTTCCCGAAGGTGGGATGCTAATTTTTAGACAGACAGGCCCCCAGCTATCACAAGAGGGGACCCTCTTTCCATCCTGATCCAAAAAAAGGGCCCGCACCCAAATTTAAAAAAAAAGAAAAAAGGGGGGAAAAAGCCACGACGTTCAATGTCCCCCACACTCACTCTGAAACTGGGGAAAAGAGAGTGGACATGGGTTGAACCAGGGTTGCCAGGGAGGGTGGGCGGCCATTCCGGGGACGCGGGGGGGACCTGGGGGGGCGGGGTTTTTAGGGGGGGCTTTTCGGGGGGAAACCCCCACCTCCCCGGAAGGACCAGAGGGGGGGCCCGGGGGGGCCCCCCCCCCCCCACAACCCACCCCCGAGGAGGGGGCGGGCTGCTCGCTGCGTTTTTTGCTGTTGCTGCTGCTGCCCCATCACCCCTCCCCTGTCATCTGTCCTCGTTTACACACACGCACCTTTGTCCTGAGATACCTATCACCCCCAATTTTAACTCATACAAGAAATTAACGGGTCAAACCGATGGGGTTTAGACAGTTTGGTTCAAACCCCTATTATAAAAACGTGTTCTATTTCATGGCTTTTGGTGAATTTAAGGGGGGGGGTTTTTACGGGTTTTCCCCGGGTAAATTCAAATGCAGAAATGCCGGCCTTAATTCCCTCAATATACACACAAGCAGAAGATCAAATATGCTTTAAAAATCCCATAAATCATGCCACAAAACGAATATACCCACCATGCTCCCCAATGTCAGAAGCAGCACCTTTTCAGGTGAAGGGGGCAAAAACAGTCGCAAATGCAAAATCTTACCACTGATAAACCCTCAGCCTCAGCGAAAAAAACCAAAAACCCCCCCCCCCCCCCCCCCCCAACAAAAGAAAAAACCCCAAAGGGACATTTTTAATTCACATTGTACGACCTTCCTGGCAAACCAACCCCACTGTAAACAGGCATTTCAAAAAGACAATACATTCCACACAAAAAAAGATTTTTTCCCCACCAGCCATACACCTTGTTCACAGGAAAACCTTTACCATGTAACCCCCACAACCTCCACACAGTGGCTTATTGCAGGTCTTGCTTCATGTCAAAAAACCCTGTTCCAACCCAAAAACCGGACAGCACGAACAGGTGACACAGTACTGTGAAGTTGCCAAAAAAAATTTAATACATACACCACACTAACACTGTTACAATTTTTTTTGAACCTCAAAAACATCGAAAAAATTTCAGACCTCTCCTTCAATTTTTCCACACTGCTTTTCCCCTCCAGGATCACAATATGAAAATTAAAGAAAATTATGCCCCTCTAGTGAACTAAATAAAAAATAACTTAGATTATACACGTCACCCTTTTTTATCCACAAGCTGACGTACCAGGGAAAAACAAAATACCAACAATATGATGTCTGTCAAGAACAAGCAAGGATATTTTGGGGAATTGTATAAAAGCGTTTTTGCTTACGGAAATACACACCACACCACGTGCACACACGCACACATTTAATCAATTTTACAATTACCATTTGATTAATGAAGAAGACCCTTGGGGAAAAAAACCCCTTTTTTTTAAAGTGGTTATGTAAGAACGAAAGCAAAACCCCCCACTTAGTGAAGCCACACTTTAAAACAAAGGGCAAAATTAAATGCTGTCTATGGTCACTGTACAGTCGTGTGTAGTGGTTTGTGTTGTGTGTGTGTGTGCTTGCAATAAAAGTGTTGTTTGTTTTGCGCGCCGGGGGGCCGGCATGGGCCTGCGTTAGGCAACCAGTGAAGATGTGTTGTATTGGTTTGTGGTATGAGCGGTGTGTGGGGTTTTGTATTGTGGTGGATAGTGGTGTGTCATCAGTTGTGCATTTGACTCTTGTGTATGCCAGTTGTAAATGTGAAAACCAGATTTGAATATGTGTGGGGTTATGTGTGATAAGTTTTGCCAATGCATGTGCTTAACTTGCATAAAATTTGAAATGTACTGTTTTTGCTTGTGTGTTTGTGGTCTTTTTAAAACCCTTGACCCCCCCCCCCCCCCCCCCCCCCCCCCCCCCCCCCCATTTTTCTACTACCCTATGATCACTTTCTCCCCAGGGGGAAAAACCCCTGAAGTACGAATGCCGCAAACCTAAATGGTGATAAAACATCACATACACAAAATCTCACAATTGTGACTTGAGCTCAGCCAAAAAAAAAAAAAACATAAAAACCTCCTTACTCCTGCCCTTTTCCATGCCTCTGATATCAACCATTTTTTTCTCAAACAAACCCCAATCAGAGGACTGACCATGCCCGGGGGGGTAGGGGGGAGGCTTGGGGACCACCAGTAGGCCCCGGGGTTGGTGCCCCCACCATTTGTTCGGTAGACCAGGCATTGGAACACATGGTTTTGGGTTTTCTTGTACCCCCTGGGTTCCAGACTGCACCCACAACCCCAACCAAAGAACCACATCAGGTTCAGTCATTTTCATGGTTTTTATTTGCACTTACTACTATAAAAACACTTTGAAAAAGTTTCCCCCCCCCCAAATCTACATCCAGTAAATCACGCTTTTCGAGCCATGAAGACCATAAACCTTACTTTTACTTCACTTTTTCAACAGGCCAAAAACAAACCATCAGAAAAAGGAATGGGGCAACATCAAGACATTCACCGCCAACAAATTCTGCCATGGAATTCTGGGTTTTTCACTCCCATTTTTTCCCTTTTTTTCATTTTTACAAGAAACCAAACGTGTGTCAAAGCCTTTGAAAGACTAACACCAAGGCCTAGTGCCAAATGATGCAAAACTTGCGCACACTTACTTGGTTAACCTTGGGCCACAGAGGAAGGGAGAAAAAAAAAAAAATGATAACAAACACCCCTCCCCCCCCCTTCCCCCCCAGTTTAAAAAACCATTTTTCCTTTTCACAAAAAGGCCCCCCACGGCGAAGACCAAGAAAACAACCAAAAAAAAACCTTCCCCAAAAAAAAACAAAAAACCCCTCCCCAAACAAAAACACCCCCAACCCAAGCACGTCTACGAATGACTAAATGTAAATATGGGCCCTCCCTCAAATAAACCCACAAGAAAACCTTACAGACCAAGGGGATGGGCCCATGAGAGGACTGGAAAGGACATGCATTATTTTTTCCCAGACCTCTCTGACGTGTAAAATGAACGGGGGAGAAAAGAAAAGACCAAATAACCCCCCCCAGCCCTAGGCACGAAGTGTAGCCCTGTATTCACTCCCCTGTGAAAAAACCATAAAAGGGCCCACCATCAAACAAAACCCTCCCAGTCCATAGGAACTAAAAGGTGAGAACCCTTTTGTATTCCCCCTGCCTGTGACATGAAAAATGGACCACCCGAACACCCCCTCCCAGTCCATAAAACACTAAAGGTAAAAAGAAGCCTGTGACAGCCCGGGGCCACTTTTTTTTTAGATCGTGGGGGTATGCGTCGGCATCGGTCTGAGGCTTGTTCATCATCTGTCTCCTTCCCCCCCAGACGGGGGCAGCGCCGCTTCAGGAAGGTCACGCAGGCCCGGGATAAACTCCTCCTGGGCACACCCCAAACAAAAACAGCATTTTAGTGCATGCACCCCAGTTTTTTCAACATCGGCATTTTCATTTTACAGTCATACACTTTCTTTAGAAAGGAAAAAAACACCCCAAACTTGTGGGGTTTAAAAAGATTTTTTTTTCTCACCACCCCTTAAAAAGGCATACATTAAAAAAATTTTTTCCGCCCGTGGGGGATCCCTGGGTTCTTCAGTATTAAAAGCATCCACAGCGGCTCAAATAATCTTTTTATTTTGTATTGTCTATATCTGTTATATACAGACTCAAGTTTCTCCATTAAAAAAAAAAAACAAAAACCACATGGGAAAAAACCTTCTTTTTGCTTTGCAAAAAAATTTTTTTTTCCAAAAACAATTTGCCACATATCAGCTAGATTTTTTAAATTAAAGGAGTACCTACCAGTACCTTTTCAAGGAACCCGAAAAAGGGGAAAAAAATTTAGGCAATAGACAAAACAGCAAACTAAATATCAAGACTTTGGGATAAAATAATACAGAAAACAGACCCAAAAACTTGCACTTCAACAAGGCAGTAAAAGCTCACCCGGTGTTTCCCAATTTTGTTACAGCCATTTGTCCAACTTCAGGACTCTCTTTCCCGGGGAAACCAACAGGCCAGGTCAACCACAAAGGCAAGGGCACGCGTTCAACACACGACAGAGCCTAAACAATCAGTCCCCTTGTGGAAAAAGAGTAAAAACCAGATTTCTAAATCAGTGAAAAAAAACATTGGGGGGATTCATCAAAACTTGTATATCATGGGGTTTTTTGTTTTTGTTGTTTTTTTTTTTTTTGTTGTTTTTTTTTGCCCGGCTGC
>JASPKP010009644.1:0-10126 GCA_030674155.1 Stramonita haemastoma
GGGGTTTGGAAATTTTTTGGGGGGTTTTGGGTTTTTTTTTGAAATAAAATAAAAAAAAAAAAAAACAAAAAAAAAAAATAATAAAAAAAAAAAAAAAAAAAAAAAAAAAAAAAAAAAAAAAAAAAAAAAAAAAGAAAAAAAAAAAAAAAAAAATAAAAAAAAAAAAATAACATTTTTTTTTTTTTCCAAAAATTTTTATTTAAAATAAAAAAAAAAAAACCCCCCCCAAAATTTGCAAACGGGTTGGGGAAAAAAAAAGGGGGAAAGGTTTTTTTTTTTTTTTTTATTTAAAAAAACCCCCAAAAAAAAAAAAAAAAAAAAAAAAAAAAAAGGGGGGGAAAAAAGCAAAAGAAAAAAAAGGGACGGGTTTCCCCTCTTTTTTTCCCGGCGCGCAAAAGGGGGCCCCCGGCCCCTCTTGGGCTGGGAAAAAGGATAAATCAGGAAAACCCTCTAAAAAAAAAAAACCAAAGGGGGGGTCGGGAAAAACTGTTTGAAAACCCCGAGCAAACCCCCAAACAAAACCGCCCACGACACGCACCAGCCAAAAAAAAAGACCAGGAGATTTTACAAGAGGAAAAAGGCAAAAAAAAAGGAAAAAAAAAAAAACCCCCGGCGGGAACCCAACCCCCCCCCCCAGGGAAAAACAGATCCAAAACAACCCCCAAAAACCCCAAAACAAACCCACCCCAAAAAACCACCCCCACACACCCCCCAAAGGTCAAATGAAACCATCCCCCCAACACAAAAACCCCCAAACAGATGGGGGGACACAACTCTATTTTTTTTTTTTCTTAAAACCCGCCCCCCCACGGGCCCCCCAAAACCCCAAAAAAAAAACCTGCCCGCCCAAACCCGGGGGCAAAAACAGCCAAGGTTTTGGACACTGAAAGGGGGTTTTTAAAAAAAGAAAATAAAAAAAAGGGGAAAAGAAAGGGGGAAAGGGGGGGGAAAAAAAAAAAGAAAAGAGGAAGACAGACAGAAGAAAAGACAGCAGACGACAGACAGACAGACAGACAGAGACCCTCAAAAACCCCCCCCCCAAAAAAAATAGGGCAAGTGAGGGGGCGCGTGTCTAATGATGGGGGGGCCAACCCATTTAAAAAGGGGCCTGCCCAGGAATCACCAAAACACAACACAACCCCCAACCCACACAAAAACAACCCCCAACCCCCCGCCCAACAACCCCACACAACAATTAAACAACTATCTCCCCCCCCCTTCCCCAAAACCCCCAAATAAAAAACCTTTTTCCCCCAACCCCCCCCCCCTTTCCCGGTTGTTTTATTCCTTCTGTCTTCTTTTCCTCCCTTTTTCCCCCTCTACCCCTAACCCCAAAACCCCCCCTCCCCCCCAAAAACCACCCCCCCCCCCCACCCCCCATCTACCCCCCCACCTTTTTGGTGACCCCCCCCACTTTTTTACCCTCCAATGTACTCTACCCCCCCCCCCCCCCCCCCCTCCCCTCACCCCCCCCCCCCCGGGCATCCTCCCCTTTTCCCCCCCATTCCCCTGCGGACGTGAAATTCAACCGGGGATGCCGAGGGTCCAAGAAGGGACTGGCCGACCACAGGGGAAACCCAACGTTTGAATAACCCTGCCCCCCCCCCCTCCCCCCCTTTTTTATCTTCCTCTCCAAAACCCCCCCCCCCCCCCCTCCCCCTTTTTCTCTCTTGTGATTTCGGGGGTGCTCTTAAAAAAGTGATTGGCCCCCGATGTTGAGCTGTTGCTGGTTTGGTTGATCAAAGTCAATCCCCGATGCAGCTCCTAAATGTTGAGAAAAGACAAAGGGAAAGGGTAGAAAGAGGGAAATCTAAACAGGTTTTCCAGAAGGGGGGGATGGTATTTAATACTGAACCCCCCCCCCCCCCCCCCCCGGGTGTTCATTTGGTTTCCACACCTGGGAATCATTGTGAGGTTTTATAAGTACACACGGATGAAAATTTTGCGTGTATGGTTTTTAATTTTTTTAAACTTTGTTCCCTTGCCAAATGGAGGGACGAATGGCCAAAAACCTATTACGAGGATTATTTCTCCTGGGAAAGGGAAAGTGCAGATTGTTATCCAAGGTTTTGTAGGGTGGAGTGTGATTCAAAAGACGCTCAAATAACATTTTTTAAAGCAAAACTCACTTTCTGTAAAAAACCCCCCCCAAACCCAACCCAAAAAAAAAACAAAAAAATGTGGGTTGCTAACATAAACACTAAGCCCAAGTTTGGGGCCTGCATCAATTCTCTTTCTTTATATCATTACAAAAGTTTTTGTTATCCCAAATTAACAAATAAAAAAGCCCATTATCATGCGTCGCCGTCATAACCCTAATCACACATCGGTATACCCGTCAAACATAATCATTGTAAATATCACACCCTCTATCATCATCAATATAAACCCCTTTATAAATATATCATAATCATATCATAAAAAACCATCACCAACCCCATCACACACATAAAACCTATCGCCAAATTTTCACAGATGTGACAACACTGGGGGGATGTGACTCCAGAATGGGGAGGGTTTGGGGTCAGTTATTGAAAAGGCACAGGGTATTAACCTTGAAGCAGCCCCTTAAAAATATAATGACATCATCATCACCTTTTCATAATAAGTATTAACTCCCAGGAAATCTCTCCTCCCACACCCTTCCTGTCCCCGGGTTACATCAACATCATGACACCCTCCCTATGCCGGCATCATTTTTCAGTGGAAGGCGTAAAAACGAAGAACTGCTACATCCCTTTTAAACCGTCGAAGTGGAGTGATGCCATTTACAAGAAAAGACCGATCAGTCCCCAATGTCAGGAATAACCCACCCCTTTCCCACACCCAAACCCAAAACCCAACACACTAAAAACACGTTGACCACCACCACCCCACAACCCCCTACTTCCAGGAAGGAAAGTCAACCCTGAAAGGATTTTTGGGTCAAGCCCGCTTTTGGGGTGGGTAAAGCCCCCTCCCCCTGTCCCCCTTTGTCATGCTAATAAACACATCGCCCCACCCATCACCCCCTTTCCCCCTTTTTGTCCTCCCCTCCACCTCTTTAAAAGGGCCCGGACAGTGAAGGAGGCCTTTTAAACAAACCCCAAAACTTCCCCCATCCACCCCGTGTTTCCCATAAAGGGCCTGATCAGCCCGCAAATGGGTAATGGAGGGAAAAAAAAATTTGCCTAACATTATTACACTTGCCAGGACAAAAAGCTTGGAGGGGAGTAAAACGGGGTGGTGGCCCCTACACAAAAGCTTTTTAAAAGGGGCCTGAAAAAAAGGGGTTTTTCCAGAATGAGGGGGCACTCCAAGGCTTTGGGTTTACCAAGAGAGAGGATTTTTACCTTGTAGACACAGCTACCCTTTGGCAAAGATCTCTAGAGGCATGGTTAACAGACGGGAAAATGCTTTGATCACAAAGGGGTGTAACAGGTAGGTAGACAGAGAAGATGGGAATTGACAATACCATTCCGGGGGCATTGGGCCCCTAGGAATCCCCACTATTTGAGATGAATGCGAAAAAAGGCTAACAAAAACATCCACAGCGAGCAGCCATCATAGTAACGCTTTGACCCACCAAATTTTCGGAAATGTTGGAAACTAAATTTCCCTTAATCAGTATGAAGAGGGCCTATTCAAAGGTCCGCAAAACAAAAAATGGACAAAAAAAAGGCACCAGAACCAAAAACACCCAACCCACAAGACCCCCCCCCCCCCCCCCCCCCCCAAAAAAAAACCCTGATAAAAAACACCTTTAAAAACCAAAACACACTCTTACATACACGGGCATTCATTCACTTCTACCAAACAACTTTCCCCCCTTTTTTTTCCCCCACCTCCCATTTTAGTCAAAAAACAAAAACGCCACTCCCTAACCTCCTCCTACCCAACCTTGAGGGCGAAGTTCGGCGTGACTACAAAACCCCTTTTCTCTTGACCCCAAACCCCGGAACACAGAAAAAGACAGCACAGAGGGAGGGCCATTTTCAACAAGGTTTTAAGGGCAGAGATCCCCGACAACAAAAGCCAACACCCATTACTCTCCACCCAAAGGCAACGCCTTCTGCGGGGGCGTTATGTCCAACACCACACACTGAGGGCTAAAAGCGTTTTCTAAAAGCGCTTTGGGGGAAAGTCCATTTTAGGGCCCACTAGGCCGGGGTGTGCCTAAAGTATACAAACTTTAGACTTTTAAAAAGCGAGGAAGATGGCTGGGGAAACAAAGCAGACACTGTGGGGGATATAAGGATTTGTTTTTTTTAAAAAAATATGGCAAGGTGGGGGGGAGGTTTTTGTTTGTTTTATAAAAATAATGTATGTGCGTTATCGAAAATGTGTCAAATTTATGACATCGTGTCGTTTATTATGGTCACATCTACTTTTCCCAGAAAACCAGTGGTGTGTGTGGTGTGTGTTTTTTGTGTGGGGTGTGTCTGTCGTTGTCTGTCTGTCTGTCTGTGTGTGCGCGCGTTTCGCGGCAAAACTCTTTACAAAAAAACATAAAGAACCCTTTATACCCCCCCCCCACCACCCCCACCAAACAACGACCCAAAACAAAAAAAACTTCATTTTTCAATAACAAACAGGGGGTTTAATAACTACCACCCCCCCACCCAAAACCACCACAAACACAACACCCCCAAACACACACACACCCACACAAAACACCCACACACACTTACAGCCAAAGCGTACAAACAAAACATACCCCAAAACACACACAAAAAACTCACACCAGGGGAAAACTTCTCAAAAAAACCCCCCTTTAAAACCCCCCAAAATATAACCCCCCCCTTTCCCCCCTCCCTCCCCCCCCCCCCCCCTTCCACCCCTGTGAACAGTTTTCCACTCTCCTGTCCTTTAAATTTCCCCCCCACGGCACCCAGTTTTTTTCTTCCTGAGAAAAGACTATCATGAATAGCTTTTTTTGGCCATCTCCCCCCTTGTTTTTTGAATACCGAATTTTCCCCCTGACTCCCCCCCTTTAAAAACACACACACACCACACCACACACACACAACACCAAATAAAACCAACACACAAACACACAAAAACCACATATGTATCGTGTGTCCCCTCCCCCAAAAAACAAAACCCCTTAAAAACCCACCCCCACGCGACCCCCTTTCCTATTCCCCCTTTCTTTACAACTGTTATTTTCTTGATTCTCTGCTTTAAAAAAATTTTTTAAAAGCCCCCCCTCAAAACAAAAAAAACCCCCAAAAAAAAGTCCCCCCAAAAAGAATTTTTTCAAGCTTCTTACGAGTTTTTGGGTTTGGCTGGATTATTATAAAAATTTTGTTGGTGGGGAAAAAACAGCCCCCCTTCAAACCCCCAAAATGCACAAAAGGGATCGGGGAGGCCCCGTTTGTGAGTATTGGGCACATAAACAAACGTGGTGATGAGTTTTTTTGGGGGGTGGGTTTTTGTTTTTTTTGTTTGTTGGGGAATAAAAAAGGTTTTTTTATGATGATTTTTTTTTTTTTTGACCCTTTTCTATTTTTGGTTCTTTTGTTTCGTTTTTTTTTGGGATCTGTCTTGTCAGGGCTTTTGTATATATATAATAATATATATAAAAAATTTAAAATATAATATATTTTTTATAAAAAATATTATTTTTAAAAAAATGTATGATTTCCATGTGTCATTCCCTTCACGTTGGTGTGGTGTGGGTGTGTGTGTGGTTGTGTGTGTTTGTGTGTGTGGTGTGTGTGTGTGTGTGGTTGTGTGTGTGTTCTATTTGTTGTCTTCTGTTGTCTTTTTTTTTTTCCACACACCCACACACACACCCCACACACACACACCACACACACAACACCACACACCACACCACACACAACACACAACAAAATAAATCCTTGGAAGACTTTAAAAACCCGGGCCCCCTTGCGAACGCACAAGAACACTTGCGACACGTTAAAAACCCGTTCCCCTTTTTGTAAGAGTAGGCCTGTGGCCGGGGGGGGAACAGATAACAATATTTTAAAAAAATTGCATACACCGGGGGCCCCGGGTTAAAAAAAAAAGCAAAAATGATTGTTATTCGTTATCCTCGTATAAAAAAATAAAAAAAAAATAAACAACGCGCGCTGATGCACAAAGCACCAGATACTATCAAAAGCGACGTGGCAACGCTCTCCTTAGTCGAAGCGTGTTCAGCGAAAACATTTCTTGTGAGAAGAGAGAGAGGAGAGAGAATGAAATAAAGCGATAAGAAATGCAGGGAAAATAAGGGTGAGACAACGGCCCCTTGTCTGACTCCACAGAAAAAACCAGGGTGCAGACACAACACACACCACAAAAACAACACCACACACCTCACACACACGCACGCACGCACAAAACACACACAACCAACACCACAAACCCACACACCACACACCACAAACGCACGCAACACACACACAGGGATTGGGGGGGAGGGGGGGAATAAAAAATAAAAATTTTAAAATGTGGGGCCTGATAAGTTTACAAAAAAAAATTTAAAAATAAACCAAAGCCCCTAAAAAAATCCCCCAACTTTCCCCGCTCAAAATAACCTCTTTGTCCAAAAAATGTATAACTTACTTCTAAAAAAAGAAAAAGACGTTTTCCTACAGAATTGCAGGAACAAATTTCTTGCTACAGTAAGTCTTTGTAGTTTTAGGGGAAACTGCACCTAAAAACCCAAATTTTAATCTTTCACCCGGATTTTGAGTAAAACCTAAAACCGGGTCCCTTAATTTTCATCCACCCGAAGGCTAACCCCAGGCACCAATCTAGCCCATAGGATGAGGGGAAAAAAACTATTTTTTAAAGATACCCCTTTTTTTATACACGGGAAGCTTTGGCTCTACCCCACAAAACGTACTATGACGACATCTTAAAAAAACCCCACATTTCCAAATTTAAAATCCATTCACTACTTTTTCTTTTTTTTTAAAAACCCGAGTTTTCATTCACGAATAATCCCTTCAAGTGAAAATGAAATAATTCGGCCCCCTTCTGTGGCCGCCCACGTTCATATTCAAGTTTACCCGAAGTCGAAATGGGGCTCCCTTTCATGGTCGCAAGAAAGGGTCGAGGTCGCATAAAAATACGCAAAAATCTCAGCGTTTTGGTAAACCCTCGGAACTTTTCCCAAGGAACGGGAAAAAAATATGGAGGTCTAAAAAAGTTATGCTATCTATTCCCACACAAAATCGGCTCCTAAAAATGCGAAAGTGCCACCACCCAGGTCGCATACCAAAACCCACCATTGGTAAACCCCATGGTTCTAGGCCAGGAACGAAAAAGAAAACCCAACAAAAAAACCCCAAACCCGGGTTAGTTACATACACGCATATTTCCATACTCTGAATGTCGTCCATTTTTAGCAACCGAACCACTAAAACAAACAAACAAACAAACAAACAAAAACAAAACCCAAGAATCGAGAAAAACAGGCCATGAGCAAGCCATAAACAACCACCCGTAAACCCCAAACCAACCCCATTTTAAGTCAGCGACAACAACAACAACAAACAAATAAAAACAACAAACAAACACAAACCCTCGCCGACCGGAACATAACAAACCCGAAGTCATGAAAAGGGCCGCAATGTCTTGCAGCGTCTCTGTCCCTTTTTCCCCGTTTCTGTTTCCCCCTTTCGTCTGTCTTCTGCTGTCTGTCTGTCTTCTGTTCCCCTCTTTCTGTCTCTAGCCGTGCCTCTCTCTCTGTGTCTTCTCTGTCTCTCTGTGCTCTCGGTCTCTGTCTCCTTGTCTCCTGTGTCTCCTTTCTCTGTCTCTCTCTCTCTGTGCCTGTTGTCTGCCTCTCCTCTCTCTCTCTCTCTCCCCTCCTCTCCTCTTCCCTCTCTCTCTCCCCTCTTTCTCTCTCTCTCTCTCTCCTCTTTCTTTTTCTTTCCCCTCCCCCCCTCCTCCTCTCCTCCCCACCCCCCCACTCCCCTTTCTCCCTCCCCCCCCTCTCCCTCCCCCCCCCTTTTCTCGGAGGCGCGCGTCCGGGTGCTGGCGCCCACAGGAAATGCACAAATTTCCCAAGGAGCTACCTGGATCAGCTAATGTAGCCTGTTTTGATTTTTTTAGTTCCCATTTTATTTTTCTTTCTTTCTTTTCTTCTTCTCTCTGTCTTTTTTTCTCTGTGTCGGTCCCCTTTTTTCTTTTGCCTCTTGGGTCTTTCCACTTTACGTCTTTCATCGTCTTCTAACATTGTTTTCTTTCCGGTTCCTGTCTTTGTGTGTGTGTGTGTGTGGTGGTGTGTGTGTGGTGTGTGTGTGTGTTGTGTGGGTGTGTGTGTGTGTGTGTGTTGTGTTTTTTTTTCCTGTGTTTAAAAGTGAGTCAAAGGGGTTTTTTCTGTCGTCCCTCTGTTTGTCGTGCCCCCTCCCCCCTTCTCTTCTCTTCCCTCCTCTCTCTACCCCCCCCCCCCCCTTTTCTCTCTCCCTCCCCCCTCTCTCCCATTCTCTCTTCTTCTTCCTCCTCCCTATTATTTTTTCTTCCCCCCCCTCACTTCCCCTCTCCCTCTCTCTCTCTCTTGCTTTCATTTTTTCCCCCCCCCCCCCCCCCTCTCTTTTTCACCACACCCCACCAGCACGCTCTTCTTCAGTTTTCTACTACTACTTTTGCTCTTGCTAGGCTGTTGCTGCTGCGCTGCTGTTTTTTGTTTTTGTTACGCTGCTCTACAAGTTTTTGCGATTTTGCCCCGCGCGGGGATGCAGAGGGAGGAGAGTGAAAGGGAAGAGACAAGAGGGAAAGGGGGGTGATGGGGGGGGAGGGAGGAAAATAAGGGGGAGGGGGGGGAGAGAGGGGGGGGGGGAAAGGGGGGGAGGAAAGGGAGAGAAAGGATGAGAAAAAAGGGGGAGAGGGGGGTGGGGAGGAGGGTGAGGGAGGAGTAGGGGAGGGGGGGAGGAGGGGGGGGGGGGGTGGGGAAAAGGGAGCCCATTAAACTGAAAACAAAAATTTTTAAATTTCGGGAATAGAAAGCAAAAAATGTTTTTTTTCATCCACCCCCGAAAAATCCCAACCCACCCCCCCCCCCCCCCCCCCCCCCCCCCCCCCCCCCCCCCGAAAACAAAGTCAAATAAGCAAGAAACCCCCCCACAAAAAAACAGAAAGGTTACACAATGACACCATATGAAATAAAAAAAATATTCAAACGAAAAAGCAAATACTAAATCGAAGGGACGAAAAAAAAAAAAAAAAAAAAAAAAAAAAAAAAAAAATCAATTTAAATTTCACAGAGAGAGAGAGGAGAGAGAGAAGAAGAGAGAGGGGAGAGGAGGGGAGAGAGAAGAGAAAAGAGAAAGAGAGGGAGAGAGAGAGAGAGGGGATGTAATCATACACAACACTCACTTTCACACACCACACAAACACACCACCACCACACATAACACCACACCAAAACCCCACCACACACCACACACACAACAACCAACCCACACCCCCACACAACACACACACACACACACACCCACACACCACACAACCCACACACACACACAAATCGACTGCTATTTCCCAAATCTGACACCCCCTTTCCCGTCTTTAAAGCATTTATTTATACAAAAAAGAATCTATGAGCACAGGCATTACGAATTTTTGTAGAGTTGGTATAATAGATTCTGAGAAGGTGATTTCAAAATTTGATTTAAAAACAAAAAAAACCCCATCCAGCAACAACAACAACAAAAAAAAAAAACCCAACAACATCAGCAGTCAGAGTACATATCACTATAACATAACATACAATAATCATAATACGAAAAGAAACTTTACGGAAACCTGAGGTCATGAATAGTTTTTCGATTTCTGTTTGTTTTCCCAATTTTAACATGTCTAAAATGATAGACTTAGTTTTTGGAGCAGTTTGAGTATTTTTTTTGAAAAAGGAAAAAATTTATAGTTACGTTAAAAGAACAATACTACTTTTCTCTTTAATTTTTTTGGGAAAGAATTCCCAAATAATCCCCCAGAGTAGGAAGACTTTTTTTATAGAGGTCGGCCTTGGTTTAGGAATTTTTATTTTGGTTATCTTTGACTGAAAATTGGGAACTAGTAGTCGGGAGATGGAGCAAGACCGTTCATTATACGTACTTATGATTGCTTTTTATATTCAATGGGAAGTTAGGGAAAAATGTCCAAATTTGTATAGTCTTGGGGGGGGTTT
>JASPKP010009645.1:0-10124 GCA_030674155.1 Stramonita haemastoma
AGGATATTCAATATCATGCCTTTCTTTTCTTACGAATTTCCCTTTTGGGGGAAAAAAAACAGAACAAAAATTTGGCTATACACACAATTTTTATAAACCTCAAAAGAACACAGGCATAAAAATTTCACCCGAACCTTTTTTCCCCTAAATTTTTAATATTTTATTCCGCCCCCCCTACATTTTTCAAACTCTTTTTTAAAAAAACTGAAAACTTTTTTTCCCCCTTTCCCCTTTTTCAAAACCACCAAAAGCTTCTTTTTTAAATTTCTTTAGAAAAAAATTTCAATTCATCATAAAAAAAAAACCACACTTAATTTCATTAGATAACAAGCTACCCCCAAAAACAGTAAACGACCAATCTTTATGATCGGGGAAAAACACAAATCATTTGGGAAAAACCTTTTCATAAATTTTTTAAAAAAAAAAACCCATCTAAAAAAAGCAGGGGAAAAACTTTTCGAAAGGGGTTTTTCCCCATCTCCCAGTATAAATCTGATATCAAGTTTGTCGAGGGGGGCAGTAGCCTACATGGATCACCCCCCCATAATTATGTAAGAAATTTTTATCTTTTACCAACCCCTAACATTTTTTCTAGAGGTTACTACTCCGGTTGACCCCGGGAGCCCCCTGTTCGTAAACCCCGGGGCCACACCGAAAGGGACAAAAAAACCCATAAAATTGTTTTTTCCTCTTTTTCCCCGATCATGTGGGTTTTTAAAAAAATCTTGAGCGCTAGGGGGTTTTTTTTTTTCCCCACGATGCCTTTTATTGGTTTAGTTGATTGCTTTTTCAAAACACATTTTTTTCACTTTTAAAAAAAAGGGAAATTTTTCCCCCCCAAGCGATTTTTTCCATATTTTTTTTAAAAGCGCTTTGATTCATTTGCTTTAAAAAGGGTTCAGTGCAAAAAAATTTTTCCATATTCCATATTAAAAATTTATTTTTCAACAACAGCTTTACTGGTTTTTTTCCCCCCAATTTTTTTTTCAAAAATCTTCATTTTGTATATAAAAGTCCCTTTTTTGTTTTGTTTTGCAAAGTATATAAACTATGTGATCAAATTTGATGGTTTTTCATAAAGGGTTTCCGGGGCCTTTATATAAATTTAGGTTGTTCCCCCCCCCCTACCCCCCCCCACAGTTCCTGATGCAAATATAGTTTTTTTAAAAAAAATTTTATGTCTTGCATATTTGTTCTTCATACTGGTTGCAGTTGTTTTGGTTTTTTTTTTCTAACTTTTTAGGGCTAGGGAAACGAAAAAAAATTGCCTTGCCAACTATTTATCCTTTAAAAAATTTGATTTATTCTTTTTTTCAGTCTCTCTCTAAAATTTTTTCTCTGTCCCGTCGGGAGTCCCTTTTTGTCTGTTTTGTCTTCTGTCTGTCTGTCGTCTGTTTTGTCCCCCCCGTCGTCTGCCTTTTTCCCCCCTTTTCTTTTCCTCTCTCTCTTCCCCATCTCTCTTTTTTCTCCTTTTCTTTTCTCCCCCCCTCTTCTCTTTCTCTTTTCTCTCCCTTTTCTCCCCTCTCTTTCCCTTTTCCCCTCTCCCTCTTCCCCCCTCGTCTCTGCTTTTTCTCTTCCCCTTCTCTGTCTTTTTTCTTTTCTTTTTTTTTTCCCCTCTCCCCCTCTCTCTCTCTCTCCTCTTTTTTTTCTAGTCTTTGGGGGGAAATGGAGGGTGAAAAGGGGTTTGGGATTGTAATTTTCCCAAATCCTAATCCTACTTCCAAACCCGGTTTCAGCCCCGGGGAAAAAAAAAGGAAGGGCTATTTTCAGAAAGGGAAGGAAAAAAACCCCTGATATAGTTTTTTTTTTGCACAAAAAATCCCCGAGACAAAAAAACCTTTAAAAGGGGGGGGAAAAAAACTAACAGGGGGGGGTCTGACTGACCTTTTGGGTGGTTTTAAAAAAAAGTGCAAAAAACGGTGGTTTCCCCCAAACACGGGGATCCCTGTGCTGAAAAACAAAGTTATATTTTTGCTTTTTCCTTTAGTGGTAAAACCCTGTTAGATGGGCAGTGTGTTGCTTTTTGTTTAAAAAAAAAACCGGGGGTTTTTTTTTCATTTTCCCGACCTTCTGTCCCCTTTTGAAAGGGGGGTTAAAGCCTTTTGCTTAAATATATTTTTCACGACAGGCTTTCAGTCCATGTTTGGGTTTTTTACATCGTAAAATTTTAATATTTTAAAAAAAGCAAATTTAAAAATTTAAATTTTGTAAAATTTTACTCGCGTGCCGCATCGGTTTAAAGGCTTTTTAAACTTAACACAATAAAAAATTTTTTCATTGTTCTTTTTTCTCCTCTACTAAAAAAAGTAATTTAAACACATAGATTAAAAGGGCTGTGTTTTTTCGCAGCATTTTAACCCTGATTGGAATCCCCTTCCATTGTGATTTTTTAGTTTTGTGGGAATTTTTTTTTTCTATTTTTTGATGGAGCTGGTTTGCACAATGTATATACGTAAGAATATACAATATGATATGAATTATATATAAAATAAATTAAAAATATAATTATAAAAATAAATGATATGAATAAAATAAAATTATATATACGCAATAAACTTATGGTACGAAATTGTCTGCACCCTTTTTTGGGGATACACCAAACACCCACCCCCCGCACCCCGCAGCCGCACCCGCACCAAAACACACCACACACACAACCTCAACACACACACACCCCCACCAAACACACACACAACACACACACCACACCCCACACACACACACCCACACACACACACCCAACACACACACACACAAACCCAAAACGGGACATCTGATACCAAGTCACGAAAGCAAAGCAAACTCTCAGACAATCATGAAGCTGTCGAATGCGTCGATCAATCTACTTAAGAGCCTGGCTGCCAGAAGAGATCCCATATTTTTGCCTTTTTGCTTTACACAACTTTTGCCGCAGAAAAAGAAAAAAAAGGAGGGGTATGTATGGCACAGCTTTTTCCCAAAAAACTGTCAGCTGATACGTTCTTGTATTTTTTTATCCTGTCAGAGTCCCTCTTTTTCCTCTGTCTGTTTCTCTTCTTTTTCTGCCTTTCCTGTCTCTGCTCTCGGTCTCGGTCTCTGTCTTCTCTGTCTGTAACCTGTTCTCTCGTCCCTCTGTGCCTGCATCTCTGCATCTCTGTCTCTGTCTGTCTGTCGCTGTCTGTCTGTCTTCTGTCAGTCCGTCTGTCTGTCTTCTTCTGTCTGTCTGTCTGTCTGTTTGTCTGTCTCTCTTCCTCTCGTCTCTCCCCTCTCTCCTCTCTCTCTCTCCTCTCCCCTCTCCCCTTCCCCCCCTCTCTCTCTCTCTCTCCTTCTCCTTTTCTCCCCTTCTCTCTCATTTATAAATATATAATATATCGTTTCCTCTTTCCCCTTCCCCCCTTTTTCCCTTCCCCCCCCCTTCCCCTTTTTGCCCCCCCCTCCTTTCCCCCCCCCAAATTTTTTTTTAAAGAAAAAACTTACTGTACGAAAAACCAAAAATGACTTCATCTTCTCTTTCTCTCTCTGAGGGTTTTTGAAGATCAAGGGGCAAATGCTTTGATTTCTTTTTTTTAGGATTTCTCTAAAAAAAAACCCGGGGGACCAAATTCCTCTCCACCACGAGGCATGCGGGTAAAATTTGTGTTTTCCCAAAAACCAACTGAACGTTAAAATAAACGCAGGATCGTTTTTGGGGTATAATCATATGAACATATTGAGGGATTTTCAAATTTACACTACCCACCAAGGGGTAAAAAAAAACTCATCCATATTTAACCAAGCTGCTAAAACCCAAATCGAACCCTGGGGCCCCCAGAATAAAACACAGGCCTCAATTTATCGTCTCACCCAAAAGACTAAAAACCTAGACCACCGCTCACGTCTAGTGGGGTGGGGACAATTTTTTGTACAAGATGGATTCAAACACCAACAACTTTTAAAAAACCCCGGACTTTTTTCTTTCTGGCTTTTGTCTGTCTTTTTTTTTCCCAAAAAAAAACCCCCCCCCCCCCGGGGGGGGGAAAAAAAAATTGGGGGGGGAAAAAAAAGGGGGGGTTTTTTTGGGGGGGGGGGGGCCCGGGGGGGGGGGGGGGGGGGGGGGGGGGGGGGGGGGGGGGGGGGGGGGGGGGGGGGGGGGGGGGGGGGGGGGGGGGGGTTAAAAAAAGGGCCCCCCCCCCCCCCCCCCCCCCCCAAAAAAAAAAACCCCAAACCCAAATTCCCCCCCTAACCCCCCCCCCACCCCCCCCTTTTTAAAACCCCCCGGCCCCCCCCCCCCCCCCCCTTTTTTTTTCCCCGGAACCCCAAAACCCAAAAAAAAAATTTTTTCCCCCCCTTTTTGGGGAAAGGGGGGGCCCCCCCAAAAAAAAACCCCCCCCCCCCCCCCCAAAAAAAAAAAGGGGCCCCCCCCCAAAAAAAAACCCCAAAAAAAAAAAACCCCCCAAAAACCCCCCAAAAAAAAAAAAAAAAAAACCAAAAAAAAATTAAAAAAAAGGGGGGGAAAAAACCCCCCAAAAAATTAAAAAAAAAAAAAAACCCCCCCCCAAAAAAAAAAAAAAGGGGAAAAAAAAAGGAAAAAACCCCCGGGGGGGGAAAAAAAGGCCCCCCCGGGGGGGGGGGGCCCCCCCCCGGGGGGGGGCCCCCAGGGGGGGGCCCCCTTTTTTTGCCCCCTTTCCCCTTTTTTTTACCCCCTTTTTTTTTTTAAAAAAAGGGGGGGGCCCGGGGGCCCCCTTTTTAAAAAAAAAAATTTTTTTTAAAAAAAAGGGGCCCCAAAAAAATTAAACCCAAAAAAAAAACCCCCCCCCCCCAAAAAAAACCCCCCCAAAAAAAAACCCCCCCCCCCCCCCAAAAAAAAAATTTTTTTTTCCCCCCCCCCCCCCCCGTTTTTTCCCCCCCCCCCCCCCCCCCCCAAAAAAGGGGGGGGTCCCCTCCTTTTTTTTCCCCCCCACCCCCCTTTTTTTTTTTTAAAAAAAAATTTTTTTTGAAAAAATTTTACTTTTTTTAAAATTTCCCGAAAAAATTTTTTTTTTTGGGGTTTTTTTTGCCTTTTTCCCCCCTTTTTTTCTTTTTCCCCCCCCCCTTCAAAAACCCCCCCTTTTTTTTCCCCCTTTTTTTAAAAAAACCCCCCCCTTTTTTTCCCCCCTTAAAAAATTTTTTTTCCCCCCCCCCCCCCCCCCCCTTTTTTTTTCCCCCCCAAAAAAAGGGGGGGGGAAAAAAAAAAAACCCCCCCCCAAAAAAAAGGAAAAAATTTTAAAACCCCCCCGGGGGGGGGGAAAAAAAAAACCCCCCCCCCCAAAAAAAAAAAACCCCAAAAAACCCCCCCCCCCCCCCCGCCACCCCAAAATTTTCCCCCCCCCAATTTTCCCCCCCCCCCCCCCCCCCGGGGGGGGGCCCCCCCCCCCGGGAAAAGTCCCCAAAAAAATTTTTTTGGGGGGCCCCCCCCCCAAAACCCCCCCCCCCCCCCCTCCCCCAACCCTTTTTTTTTGGGGGGGGGGGGGGGGGGGTTTTTTTTTTCCCCCCCCTTTTTCCCCTTTTTTTTGGGGTTTTCTTTTCCCCCCCTTGTCCCTTTTTTTCCCTTTTTTTTTTTTGTTGGGGGAAAAACCTTTTTTTGGGGGCCCCCCCGGGGGGGGGGGGGTTTTTTGTTTTGGGGGGTTTTTTTTCCCCCCCCCGTTTTTTTTTTTCCCCCCCTTTTTTTCTTCGGGGTTTTTTCCCCCCCCCTTTTTTTTTTCCCCCCCTTCTTTTCTTTTTTGTCTGCCCTTTTTTGGTTTTTCCCCCCCCCCTTTTTTTCCCCCTTTTTTTTTTTCTCCGGTCTTCCCCTTTTCCCCTTTTTTTCCCGGGGCCCTTTTGGTTTTAATTTTAAAGGGGTTCCTTCCTTTCCCGCCCCCCCCCCCTGTTCTTCCCCCCCCCCCCTTTTAACCCCCCGGGGGGGCCCCCCCCCCCCCCCCCCCCCCCCCTTTTAAAAAAACCCCCCCCCCCAAAAAAACCCCCCCCCCCCTTTTTTTTTTTAACCCCTTTTTTTTTCCCCCCCCCCCCCCCAAAAACCCCCCCCCCCCCCCCCCCCCCCCCCCCCCCCCTTTTTTTTTCCCCCCCCCTCCCCTTTTTTTTTTTTTCCCCCCCTTTTTTTTTTTCCCCCTTTTTTTTTTATTCCCCCAAAAAAAAAAACCCCCTTTAAAAAAAAATTTTTTTCCCCCCCAAAATTTGGGGAAAAAAAAAAAATTTTGGGGAAAAAAAAAACCCCTCAATTCCCCCTTTTTTTTGGGGGGGGGCCCCAAAAAAAAAACCCCCCCCCCAAAAAAATTTTTTAAACCCCCGGGGGAAAAAAACCCTTTTAAAAAAAAAAAGTTTTTCTTTAAAAAAAAAAAAAAAAAAAGGTTTTTTTTAAAAAATTTTTTTTTAAAAAAAAACCCTTTTTTTTGGGGGGCCCTTAATTTAAAATTTTTAAGGCAAAACCCCGGGGGGGGGGAAAAAAAAAAAACCGTTAAAATTTTCCCTTTTTTTGGGGAAAAAAAAATTTTTTTTCCCCCTAAACCCCCCTTTAAAAAGGAAAATTTCCCCCCCCTTTCCCTTTTTTTTTTTCCCTTTTTTTCCCCCTTTCCCTTTTTTTTTTTTCCCCCCCCCCCCTTCCCCCCCCTTTTCCCTTTTCCCATTTTTTTCCCCTTTTTTTTCCCCCCCCCCCCTTTTTTCCCCCTTTTTTCCCCCCCCCCTTCCCAATTTTTTTTTTTCCCCCCCCCCCCTTTCTTCTTTCTTCCCCCCCCCTTTTTCCCCCCCCTTTTTTTTTCCCCCCCCCCCCTTTTTTCCCCCCCTTCTCCTTCCCCCCTCCCCTTTCCCCCCTTTTTTTTTCCCCCTTTTTTTTCTTTCCCCCAAAAATTTTCCCCCCCAATTTTAAAATTTTTTTTTCCCCCCTTTTCCCCCCAAAAACCCCCCAAAAAAACCCCCCCCCCTTTTTTCCCCTTTTTTAATTTTTTAACCCCCCCCCCAAAAACCCCCCCCCCCCCCCCAAAAAAAAAAAAACCCCCCCCCAAATTTTTTTTTTTAAACCCCAAATTTTCCCCCTCTTCCCCTTTTCCCCCCCCCCAAAAACCCCCCCAAAACCCCCCCCCAACCCCAAAACCGGTTTTCCCCCCCCAAAACCCTTTAGTCCCCCTTTTTTTTTCTTTTTTCCCCCCAAAAAACCCCCCCCCCCTTTCCCCCAAAAAAACCCCCCCCCCCCTTTTTTTTCTTTGGGAACCCCCCTTTTTTCTTTTTTTCCCCTTTTAAAATTTTTTTTTCCCCCTTTTTTTTTCCCCCTCCTTTTTCCCCCCCTTTTTTTTTTTTTAATTTTTTTCCCCCCCTTTTCCCCCCTTTTATTTTTTTTAAAAAACCCCCCTTTTTTTTTTTTTTTTCCCCCCTTTTTTAAATTTTTTAAAAAAAACTTTTTTGGGGGGGGCCCCCCCCCCAACCCCCTTTTCCCCTTTTTTTTAAAATTTTTTTTTTCCCCCCCCCCCCCTTTTTTCCCCCCCTTTTTTAAAAATTTTTTTTTTTTTTTTTTTTTTTTTTTTTTTTATTTTTTTTTTTCAAATTTCCAAAAAAATTTTTTGGGAAAAACAAAAATTTTTTTTTTTTTTTTCCCAAAAAAAAATTTTTTTTTTAAAAAAACCCCCCCCCCCCCTTCCCTTTTTTTAAAAAAAAATTTTTTTTCCCCCCTTTTTTTTTTTTTTTAAAAAACCCCCCCCCCTTTTTTTTTTTTTTTTCCCTTTTTTAAAAAATTTTTTTTTTTTTTTTTCCCCCCCCCCTTTTTTTAAAAACCTTTTTTTTTCCCCCCCCAAATTTTTTTTTTTTAAAAACCTTTTTTAATTTTTTTCCCCCCCCCCCCCCCAAAAACCCCCCTTTTAATTTTTTTGCCCTTTTTTTTTTTGTTTTTTTGGGTTTTTTTTTTTTTTTTTTTTTTTTTTTTTTTTTTTTTTTTTTTTTTTTAAAAAATTTTTTTTTTTTTCCCCCCCCTTTTTTTTTTTTCCCCCCCCCTTTTTCCCCCCCCCTTTTTTTTTAATTTTTTTTTTAACCCCTTTTCCCTTTCCCCCCCCCCAACCCCCCCCCCCCTTAACCCCTTTTTTCCCCCCCCCCCCCTCCCACCCTTTTAAATCAAACCCCCTTTTCCCCCCCCAACCCCCCCCCAAACCAAAAATTTTTAAATTTTTCCCCCCCCCAAAAAAACCCCCAACCCTTTTAATTTCCCTTTTCCCCCCCCCTTTTCCCCCTTTTTTTTTTTTCCCCCCCCCCTCCTTCCCCCCCCCCCAACTTTCCCCCCTTTTTTCCCCCCCCTCTCTTTTTTTTTTTTCCCCCCCCCCCCCCCAAAATTTTTCCCCCCCCCAAACCCCTCCTTTTTTCCCCCCTCTCCCCCCCAAAACCCTCTTCCCAAAAATTTTTTTCCCCCCCCTCCCCCCCCCCCCCCTTCCAAAACCCCCCCCCCCCCCTTTTTCCCTTCCCCTTTTAAAAAAAAACCCCCCCCCCCCCCTCACCCCCACCCCCCCCCCCCTTTTTCCCCCTTTTATTTTTCCCCCCCCCTTTTCTCTCCCCCCCCCCCAAAAACCCCCCCCCCCAAAAAACCCCCAAACCCCCCCTTTTTTAAAATTTTCCCTTTTCCCCCTTTTTTTTTCCCCCCCCCCCCCCCTTTTTCCCCCAAAACCCCCCCCTTTCCCCCCTTCCCCCTTTTTTCCCCCCAATTTCCCCCCCCCCCCCCCCCTTTTTTTCCTTTTTCCCCTTTTAAAAAAACCCCCCCCCCTTTTTCCCCCCCCCAAAAACCCCCCCCCCCCAAAAAATTTTTCCCCCTTTTTTCCCCCCCCCCAAACCCCCAAAAAACCCCCCCCCCCCCCTCCCCAAAACCCCCCAAAACCCCCTTTTCTGATTTGTCTTCTCCCTCCTCCCCCGCCTATCCCCTCTCCCTCTCCCCTCCTCCTTAATTTTCCCTTCCCCCTTTCCCCCTTCTCTTATCTCTCTTTCTCCCCTATCTTTACCCCCCCCCTCCCCCCCCTCCGCTCTCTCCCCCCCTCCCCCCCTCTCACCCCCTTTCCTCTCCCCTCCTCTCTCCCTCTCTCTCCCCTTTTTTCCTTTCCTCTTTCCCTTTTGCCCCCTCTCCTCTCTCCCCCCTTTTTTCTCACCCCTCTCAACTTCCCCCTTTTCCCTTTTTCCTCCCCCTCCCATTCCTCCTCTCTCCCCTCCCCTTCTCCCTTCCCCCCCCCTAACTTTTCCCATTTCCTCCCCCTTTCCCCCCCCCTTTTTCTCTCTACTTATCCTCTCCTCTCCCCCTATCTTTCCCCCCTCCCCTCCCTCTCTCCCCCCCCCCCCCCCTCTCTCTCCCGGTCCCTTTCCCCCCCTCTTCCAACTTTACCCCCCCTTCCCTCCCTCCCCCCTCTTTTCCCCCCTCCCCCTTTCCCCCTCCCCTCCCGGCTCCATCTTTCTCCCCCACCTCTCTCCCCTTTCTTTTTCCCCTTCCTTTTTCCCTTTCTTCTTCCCCTTTTCCCCCTCTCTCCTCTCCCCTCTTCTTCCTTCCCTCCTCCTCTTTCCTCCCTCTCCTCCTCTCCTTTCTCCTCTATCCCCTCCTTCCCTCTCCCTTTTTCTCCCTCCCTTTCCCTTCTCCCCTCGCTCTCCCTCCCTCTTCCCCCCCTTCCCCCATTTCCCCACCCCTTTTTCTTCCCCCTATCCCCTTCCCCCTCCCCTCCTCTCTCTCTTGCCATCCCTCTCACTCCTCCCCCTCCCCTCCTCCTCTTCCTTTTTCCTCCCCCTTTCCTTCCCTCCCCTTCCTCCCCCCCCCTTCCCCCCCCCCCCCCCCCTCCCCTCCCCCCCCCCCCCTCGCCCCCACCTACCCTTTCCCCCCCCCCCCCCCTCCCTACCCCCCACCCCCCAAACCCCCTTAAACCAAACCCCCCTTCCCCCCTTCCCCCCCCCTCTCTCCCCCCCCCTTCTCCCCCTGTATCTCTCTTCTCCCCCCCCCCCCTCCCTCCCCTTTTTCTCCCCACCCCTTTCTTTCCCCCTCTTCCCCTTTTCTCCCCCCTCCCTCTCCCCCTTCTCTCTCTCAATCTCTTCTCTCTCTCCCTCTCCTCCCCTCTTCTCTTTCCTCCTTCCCCCCCTTTTCTCTCTTTCCCCCACTCCTCTCTCCTCCTCCTTTCTCCCCCTTCCCT
>JASPKP010009647.1:0-2500 GCA_030674155.1 Stramonita haemastoma
GTGTTGTGTTGTGTTGTGTGTTGTGTTGTGTTGTGTTGTGTTGTGTGTGTGTGTGTGTGTGTGTGTGTGTGTGTGTGTGTGTGTGTGTGTGTGTTGTGTATGTTTGTGTGTGTGTGTGTGTGTGTGTGTGTGTGTGTGTGTGTGTGTGTGTGTGTGTGTGTGTTGTGTATGTGTGTGTGTGTGTGTGTGTGTGTGTGTGTGAATGCTAACATATGAAGGCATGTACATGCTGAGACATGCAAGCGTGCATGCTCACTCAGACATTTTGCAGTTTCTGTCTGTCTGTCTGTCTGTCTTTCTTTCTCTGTCTGTCTGCCTGTCTCTTTCTCTTTTTCTTTCTTTGTTTCTCTCTAACACACATAAACATGCACACTCACACAGATCCCCCCCTCCCCCCTCCAGCACATGAAATCGCACACACATGCGCACACAGACAAACACAAACACGCACACACTCATGCAGGCTTGAACACACACGTACATTTGCATTAATTTAAGTGCATAAACACACACACACACACACACACACACACACACACACACACACACACACACACACACACACACACACAGCACCACACACACACACACACACACACACACACACACACACACACACACACATACACACACACACACACTCACACACACTCTCTCTCTCTCTCTCTCTCTCTCTCTCTCTCTCTCTCTCTCTCTCTCTCTCTCTCTCTCTCTCTCTCCTCTCATTCACACACACATTCTCACATGCACACCCTGACATACATTTCTCTCTCTCTCTCTCTCTCTCTCTCTCTCTCTTCTCTCTCTCTCTCTCTCTCTCTCTCTCTCTCTCTCTCTCTCTCATTCACACACATTCTCACATGCACACCCTGACATACATGTGTTTACTTATATATGCATACTTTGCCCCCTTCCCCGCCCCCTCCCCCTACTATTGCACACACATTGACTAAAGTCTGGAGTGTTTGTATGTATGTACCTACAGAGATATGGTTAAAGGCAGCCACGTGGGAAATAGACCAGAACAACTTAGAAGAGGCCCGCAACTTGATGCAGCGGTGTGTCACCACCAACAAAACCTCTGTCTTCGCCTGGGTGGAGGTAGGATGAGGAGAGATGATGATGATGATGATGTGATGTGATGTGATGTGATGTGATGTGATGTGATGTGATGTGATGTGATGTGATGTGATGTGTGTGTGTGTGTGTGTGTGTGTGTGTGTGTGTGTGTACGTACGTATGCGTTAGTGTGTGTATTTGTATTTATGTGCTTACATGTATGCATGTGTGTCTCAATAAAATCAAGTATATTTCATTTGTGTTAGTCATACAGCAATGCTGAACATTAGCATGCATCTTTATGTGGTTGAAATCTGTGTATTGCAAATATGTTTGTGTATATAGGCTGATACTTTGATGGGCATTTTTCGTTTGCAGTGTGTGTCTGAGCCTTTGCTTGTGTGTGGAAGAAATCCAATTGTCCTTCATGTTGCACTTCTTTTTCCTGTTTTCAGTTTTTCAAGCTGGAACTGGAGATAGCTAAGGCGGTGAGTCAACTCTTTGTTACCTAAGTATAGAGTGCCATAGACGCTAGGGCAAATTCAGTGTGGGGGTGTCACAAAATGAGAGACAAGAGATATCTCCTCTGCTCTTAGTTTGTTGTAGTAGATCGTGATTTTGCTTTAACTTTTAAGTTATTTTGATATTTGTTGTTATCAGTCATGGAGATTAAATAGCAATTTTTTGTAGACTATCAGCATGGTTACAGAACCAACTGGTGAATACAATCACAAACTGGCAGTAGTATAAATGTAGAATGAGCCTTTCAGAAGGAATGAATGTATTTTACTGTTGTTGAGGCAGGGATCTTAATTGTGAATGTGTTATGCTGTATGCTTTAAATTTTTTTTTTAACATTTTGTTATGAAGATGTATCACAGAAAAAACAAAAGTTTCTACACACACACTCACACTCACTCACACTCACACACACACACACACACACACACACACACACACACACACACACACACACACACACACACACACAGAATATGTTTTCAGTGTTGTTGTTTGCAAAATTGTCCATTGGTGGTGTTGTTTGCAAAAGTCATATTGTAATCAATGTTGCCAAATGAGTCATTTGAACAGAAATATTTTTAATGTCATGGAATTTTGAGAGGAAAAACTGATGTTTTATTTCTTTTTGCAGATAAGAGGCAAAGGCTCTGATATCAATGTAAGTAATGCATATGTGTGCCAGCATTTCACAGAAAAGTTGCTGTATGTGTCTGTAATACTTTGCTGTTACCTGCCTTGTGTGTGTGTGTGTGTGTGTTTGTGTGTGTGTGTGTGTGTGTGTGTGTGTGTGTGTGTGTGTGTGTGTGTGTGTGTGTGTGTGTTGTGCGCGTGTAGTTTGACACAAACCCACCGCTTAAGACAAATATTTTTTCCATTGTTTATATTTTGGCAAACATGAACCAGATTCCCTGTCTCATGA
>JASPKP010009647.1:7500-10122 GCA_030674155.1 Stramonita haemastoma
TGTGGAGACTGTATATATACAGTTAGTGTGAGTGATGTGTGTGGAAAAGAGAACTGTCAGTGTATGTTACCTGTTACAGGTGGCATGTGGAGACTGTATATACAGGCCAGTCTGGATCTTCTCTCCACTAAAGCACCAAATCCGGATCGGTTTCAAAAGGTAGGCTGTGGTGTGTGTGTGTGTGTGTGTGTGTGTGTGTGTGTGTGTGTGTGTGTGTGTGTGTGTGTGTGTGTGTGTGTGTGTGGTGTGTGTGTGTGTGCCTGCCTGCGTGCTTGTGTGCGTGCGTGCGTGCGTGCGTGTGTGTGTTTTGTATCAGTGTGTGTGTTTCCTGTAACTCAGTGATTGCTGACTTGAACTATGAGATCTTTAACATGCCTATTTGATCTTCTCATGTGTATATGTACATGGAAGGGATAAGGCATTGGCTGGTCTGCAATTTAAGTTGACATGGTTAGTCGTAAACATCCCCACCCTTAATTCACAAGACACTGCGGCTGTGATTCAAACCCACTTCTTTATGGACCCACAGGGCTGAAGTCAAACGATCTTTACCACTTAGCCATAGTGTCTGTCATACAGTTTCTCAGATAAGAGGATGTATATATATAATATATGTAAAATAGGAGGCAGTGTTATGATGGGAGAGGGTTTGTGTGGACAGAGGACGGAGCGTGCACTGGAGCTGTTCCAGAGGGCTGCGGATCTCAAGTGCCTGGATGTGGACTTGTTTCCACAGTGGGTAAGTGCTGCAGGTAGCGTGTCTGCTTAAATGGTAAGATAAAAAGGGATCTTGAAGTGAAGAGTGCTAAATTTAGTGCGCCCTTTCCTTTACCTAGTCCAAGTGTGGTCAGTTCCTGCTATAAATAGCACCAGCTGGGCTGGTATGGGGTGGATTAATTAGCAGCTGAGAGGAGCTGAAAGTGGGGGAAACTGACGGCTGTGACTACTTTTTGTCAAAGCATGTGATCTGTTTGCATTTTTAAGCGTTGGAGGTGATAAAAAGGTGTACACATAACATTATTGAATATACATGGAAGTATGCTTCCTGTTGATCGTTACAAGTAGTCTGTCAGCACTAAGGACATCTGTTTGCATGATATTTAAAGATGATGCGATGGTAGACATAGTTTAAATCATTATCCAGATGAATATTGTGAATGTTTTTTGCTATTGTAGACATAGTTTTAATGATTATCCAGATGAATATTGTGAATGTTTTTTTGCAATTGTAGACAGTTTTAATGATTATCCAGATGAATATTGTGAATGGTTTCTTGAGATTGTAGACCTAGTTTTAATGATTATCCAGATGAATTTTGTGAATGGTTTCTGGAGATTGTAGACATAGCTTTAATGACTATCCAGGTGAATTTTGTGAATGGTTTCTCAAGTCCAAAAAAGCTCTGAAATATATGACATAACTGGTGTTAAATTATAAGGGTGGCATTCAGATATCACGTTGCAATATACTCGAAGGAGAAAAAAAAAAGCATTAAAGACAACTGTTTGGGTGGACAGATGACCCTGCTGACTCAGGGGCCGAAGGTGGGGGAGGTGAGTGAGATGATGGTGGAGCGGTTCCCCCACAGGGTGGAGGCATGGACCCAGCTTCTCCAGCACCAGTTCCTGTCCTTGGCCAGCCCAGACCACGTGGTCGCCTGTCTTCTGCGCGCTGTGGAGGCTGTCCCGGAAAATGTCAGTTTTTTTAAGAAAAAATCTTTTTTGCTACTGTTTTGTTTTGGGTTTTTTTTTGTTGTTTTGTTGTTGGTATGAATGGCTAAAGTTGTTACAGATGTCATATGTGGATAGAGACGTAAGTTTTGTAGATCTTATCATAACGTTGACTGTAGAAAAAAAGGGTAAATTTTTTGTTTGCTTACAGGTTTTTTTTGTTTTAAAAAAAAAAGAAAAAAGATCTGATGAAGTGTCAGATTAAAAAAAAATTATTTCTGATACTTTTCTCTCCCCCCCCCCCTCCCCTCCAGTATGATTTGAATATTTAACTTCCATGACCACAAGCCTGGAAAATTATTGTATAAAAAAAAAAAACACACACTCTCCAGAAAAGGTCTGTTTTCTGTTTTGTACATTTGTGCTTATGTGCCAAAAAAGCTTGGTGTATTTATCTTTGTAAACATGTCAGTAGCCTGACAAGTTCTGAGGCCTACACAGGTTGTAGTTGTGGACCTAGATTCAGAGATGTCTGTCTGTGTGTGTAGACATTACATTGTGGTTACAAAAAAAATGGGTATTTTTGGCTGTGTCTCTGTTCCTCATGAAGTTAAGTGTATGGCTTTTAACACTGAATCTGTGTGTTCAGGATCTTTCGGTCTGTATGGCATTATCTGTATGTTGGGAGGCTGCATCTATTGCGTGGGGACATGTCTGTATTTGTAGATGGTTTTTCTGTGTATGTGTGTGTGTGTGGTTTTGTGTGTGTTTTGTGTGTGGTTGTGTGTGTGTGTGTGTTTGTGTGTGTGTGTGTGTTTGTGTGTGTGTGTGTGGTTTGTGTGTGTGGTGTTTTGTGTGTGTGTGTGTGTGTGTGTGTGTGGGTGTGTGTGTGTGTGTGGGTGTGTTGTGTGTGTGGTAGCACTTTCTGTGTGAAGAATGTTTCACACATTT
>JASPKP010009648.1:7500-10121 GCA_030674155.1 Stramonita haemastoma
TGTGTGTGTGTGTGTGTGTGTGTGTGTGTGTGTGTGTGTGTGTGTGTGTGTGTGTGTGTTGTGAGTGTATGTGTGTGTGTTTGTGTGTGTATGTGTAAGTGGTGTGTGTGTGTGTGTGTGTGTGTGTGTGTGTGGTGTGTGTGTGAGTGTGTGTGTGTTTGTGTTTGTGTGTGTATGTGTGTGTATGTGTGTGTATGTGTGTATGTATAAGTGTGTGTAAGTGTGCGTGCGTGCGTGCGTGCGTGCGTGTGTGTGTGTGTGTGTGTGTGTGTGTGTGTGTGTGTGTGTGTGTGTGTGTGTGTGTGAAGAAAACTAAAAAAAAAGATAGTGGAAAAATGGAATGCAATACTGATTTGAGCCAAGGGTCAAGGCATGATTTACAATATTGTTATGCTGTATGTTGTTTAGGTTATCTTCATCCATTATTAACTTTCTGGATAGCAATCTGTGCACTTGATTTAAAGAAAGAAAACTTTGAAATCGCTGCATTCCTTTATGGCAAGTTACAAGTAAATACTTACGCACATAAACTTCTCGCCTAGTTCATGCCTAAGGTCTTACAGTGACAGGTAAGAAAATGTACATTGTAAGTGACAAAACACGCCACAAGAGCAGAAGTTGTATTCCTAAATAAACATATTCCAGCTGAACTGACAAAAACAAACCATGAGGATTATGAGCTCGATTCATACAGACCACTTCCATATCACAGTTCATTTATTCTTTGACAACCCTACTCTCTCCCCACCCTAATTCTGCCTGCTTGTGAAAGAACGTGGTCTGAGAGATTGACAACGACCTTATGCTGAGGAGCAGATGCACTGTAAACAAGGGCCAGAGAACGGAGAGGATAATGGCATGTCAGTTTTATTGACGCGTCCGATTATCATGGCATGTCGTTAGAACGCTGAGGGGATTCTGATGGCTGACGTGCGTGCACTTAAGAGAGATCGTTTTGACAGGACTGAGTTGTTTCTGTGTCATGTTGTTATCAGCTGTCAAACTGAAAGCGATATAGGCTAGTAAATTTCTTTCAGAAAAAAACATATACGTTCATGTGTCAGTGTACTCTAGCATTTTTTGTGTGAATTCTATCAACTTCAAGTTTCTCAAATAACACTGGCGCGTATATGTATGTATGTATGTATGTATGTATGTATGTATGTATGTATGTATGTATGTATGTATGCATGCATGCATGCATGCATGCATGCATGCATGCATGCATGCATGCATGCATGCATGCATGCATGCATGCATGTATGTATGTATGTATGTATGTATGTATGTATGTATGTATGTATGTATGTGAACAAGTGTTTGCGTGCATGCATGCGTATGCGTGTGTATTTTTGTCTGTGCATGCGCGCGCGCACGCGCGCTTTTGTGTGTGTGTGTGAGTGAGTGGAGAGCATTAGAATGAAATAGAGAAAGGAAGGTAGAGAAAGAGACATAGTGCAAAATAAAAGCAGAGAAAGACAGAGCCTATCAAGCCCCAAAAAGACAGAGGAGGATAAGGGAAAGCTATGGGGAGGCAAAGACAGTGCCTGAGGTACAGAAAAAGGGGTGACATTTTATCTTTTCCACTTTAGTCTTCTCCTCTTTAGTTGCCATCGTCTGTGAAAGTTTTCCATGGGAAAAGAAACTACACCTCCTCCTCTCCCTTATTGAGCTATTTCATTTTCATACTTAAATCAAACACCACTGACACGGTCGTAGAGAGTTTCTAAAAGTAGGACTGAGGTACCTTTTGCAGAATACTCTTTTCAAACTGTATGCTTGCTAGCACTGCAGATATGTGAAACAGTTGTAGGTTTTGTGGTAAAAGCACCAAAATTTGCACAAATAAGGTTAAGGACATACTAAATGAATTCAGATATAGTGCCAAGCTGAATTTTCCCCCAGAAGCCCATAAATTTTAAAAATCCAAGATGGCCACCATCCAAAATGAAATCTTTATAAATTGTCATAACTTTGTAAATAGTTGGCACAAGAACATAAAGGAGGAGTCATTTTATATGTTTTGAGGCATGCAGATTTTAATGGAACCATTGTTTAGTTGATAAAATGCATGTAAAGCAGCATACTGGCCAAATTTATGTTACAAAATTCCTGTTGTCTGTGGACCCCGAGGGCAGCCCCAGATCCCCACCTGTAACTTTATTGCTCACTCCACTTAGCGTTGGTGGAGCTCATGGGATACATAGGGAACACAAAGATGAATGCAAAGGACACGGCTCCTGTCTTCAAGTTGGTAGATCTTGTGAAGCTTTACATGGACTGACTGATAGAATTGGGAGTCAAGATAACTGGACGTATTCATTCCACCAACCTCAAAAATCGGATACTTGCAAACATGCCAGGGCATCAAGCATCATAAACAAGGATGGGATGTGTTGCTGAGCTTCAGTGATGACGTGGGGCAGGCATTGTGAGATGCATGCTTGGGCGATTGTGATGATGAAGCCATTTGTTTAGCAAAGGCGGCCGAAATAATCTGACAAGATATAATCGGAGTTTGTTCACAATTTGAGGGTACTTCATTCCCACAGGGCTTCCAAAAAGAATCTGTGCCCAAGTCACTTGTTGCACTGGTTAGCATGATCTTGGATGGACCAAAT
>JASPKP010009649.1:0-10120 GCA_030674155.1 Stramonita haemastoma
GGGGGGGGGGGGGGGGGGGGGGGGGGGGGGGGGGGGGGGGGGGGGGGGGGGGGGGGGGGGGGGGGGGGGGGGGGGGGGGGGGGGGGGGGGGGGGGGGGGGGGGGGGGGGGGGGGGGGGGGGGGGGGGGGGGGGGGGGGGGGGGGGGGGGGGGGGGGGGGGGGGGGGGGGGGGGGGGGGGGGGGGGGGGGGGGGGGGGGGGGGGGGGGGGGGGGGGGGGGGGGGGGGGGGGGGGGGGGGGGGGGGGGGGGGGGGGGGGGGGGGGGGGGGGGGGGGGGGGGGGGGGGGGGGGGGGGGGGGGGGGGGGGGGGGGGGGGGGGGGGGGGGGGGGGGGGGGGGGGGGGGGGGGGGGGGGGGGGGGGGGGGGGGGGGGGGGGGGGGGGGGGGGGGGGGGGGGGGGGGGGGGGGGGGGGGGGGGGGGGGGGGGGGGGGGGGGGGGGGGGGGGGGGGGGGGGGGGGGGGGGGGGGGGGGGTCAGCACGAGGTTAACCCAAAGGGGAAAAATCCCCTCGCCGAAACGAACCCGGGTCGTAAATTTTGGGGGCGCAATTCACCACTAGGCAAGGCAAAATTTCCTGGCACAGCCCAACCAAACAAAAAGCATCCAGCAAGGGGGGGGAAGGGAAATGATGCGATTATCTTTATTCTCTTTTTTTTTTTTTTCCTTTTGATAAAAAAGACTTGGACAAAAAAAGGGGTTTTTTCTGAAAATCTCCACTGTCGTCCCTTCTTTCCACAACCTTTTTTGTTTTGGCCCCAAAAAATTTACAGCATTTTTTTTTTTTTTTTTTTTTACTAATAATAAAGTAAAATCAAATTTTATATATTAAAATTTCCCAAAATCTACAAATCAATACTATTCTCCTCTCCTCTCTCTCCCCCTCCTCCTCCCTTATAATAATATAAAAAAATTAAATATATATAATAAAACCCACCGGAATTTCTCTTTTAGAGAAAAAAATAGTTGAATTTGAATTTGTACAGAAGCTTATTCCCCCCCCCCCAAAAAAAACCCCCCCCCCCCCCCCCTTTCCCCTCTTTCTGCGTTCCTTAAAGCTCTTCAAACCCAAAAAACAAAAAAAAAGAAGAAAAAAAAGGTAACTATCACTTCTTTCCTTGGCAACACCCCCCCAAACCGGGCATAGAATCCATAAGTCACAAACGTACCACCGAACGGGGGGCAAAAAAATTTCTGGGGAAGGAAAAAAGGGCATTGGGGTAAAAGGGGGCGTGGTGGGAACTCCAAACGCTTTTTAAACCCATTTTTGTGTTTGGTTTTGGGGTTTTAAATTTTTTTGACACGGGTGTTTTAGGCAAAAAAGTTTTTTTTTTTCTAGAGCAAAACTAATTGATGAAAAGAATGGATATGGGGGGGGCCTTTTTTTTTTTGTTTTTTTTTTATTTTTAAAATTATTCTATCTTTTGTATCGAGGATAATGGAATAAACACTCCCCGTGCTTTTTTTTTTACATCTAAGATACTCGTGTGAAGCAGTTTTGAAACCTTGTCATCTGTTCCCACGCACACAATGGCCTAGCTCTTGCAAAAAAGCGGAACAGGATTTAACGTGTGCGCAAATGTTTCCCAGTTCCTCGGATAAGATAGTAACCACGCCACTTTTGGGAATAATATACAATTCAGCAATAGGTGTTTATATAATTGATGAATATCACATAACAGTATAAAAGTTCCCATATTTTGATCCCGTATCAATTCCCGTCTGTGTATACAATTCTTGAAGATTAGCACAATCGAAAAGTAAATGGGACTAAAAGGGGGATTAAAAAACAGGAGCATGTCACCATTTTTAGAGTTGCCTACTTTTTTTTTTTCAAGCATTTACTCGTACAAATTTAGAAACAAGGGCTCCATAATATGTCTTTGGTAAAAAGTCTTTCAACAGTATATTTTAAAATCAAAAAGTGTACAGGACTTATCAATACGACTTCTGATTTTATTTTGTAGATAATGGAAAAAGGGCACTCGTGTGCTTTTTTTTTTACATCCCAGTCCCAGTGCGTATGTAGTTTCTGAAAATTGTCATCCTTTCCACCAGTACACAATGGCGTACTCTTTTCTAAAAAAAAACGGAAGGGTTGTAAACGTATGCGCAAAAATATTCTGAGGGGGGAGAGAGGGATTGACTTGTTTGAAGAAAAGGGAGGCTGACAGGGAATGGCATTAAATTGATTAAAATCAACATTCATCCATTCTAACCTTTTTTTCTGTCTGAGGCTTGATGTTAGATTTGCACCTGTGCAATACGCAGCTTTAAATTGTACGCCACACAAAATAATTAATTATATACAATCATGCTTCCCTTCACACCACACACACAAAACACAACACACACACACACACACACACACACAAAACACCACACACACACAAAACCACCCCACAACAACCACACACACACAACACACAACCCACACACACACCCACACACCCCCACAAACACACACACAACAACACAACACACACACACCACACACACAACCCCCACACACACCCCAAACGAAGCAAAACAACAATGGACAAAAATATCCATTGCTGGCAAAAAAATGAATAAATATAAACATTTTTCCAACCCATACCAAATTGAATGTTGTTATTTAATACACTTAATATTGTTTTTTTTTTATTTTTAAACTTTGCCGGGTTTTTAAGACACTTTTTTTTCCCCAATTTGCCCTGAAAATTGCATAAATTTATGAGGAGGTAAGAGGGAAACTCAAAACTCAAATATTTTATTGAGGGTAATTGAATAATGAGGAGGCTTCTTTTACACCAGGCCTCTCCCTGAAAAAAGCCCCCCCCCCCTCCCCCTCCCCTACCCTACTCCATGAAGAAATATGTAACATAATCATTATGCACACAACCATGAACCTAATAATAAAGATTAATCACTTCTGTATTATGCAATCAACTACTCATATTACCAGTCAAGTGTATGAGAGAGAGAACACAGACAGAGAGAAAGAGACAGACAGACAGAGAGTGAGACACAGAGAGAGAGACACAGAGAGAGAGACAGAGAGGGAGACAAAGAGAGACAGAGAGAGACAGAGGCTGAGAGAAAGAGACAGGCAGATAGACAGAGTCAGAGAGAGAGACACAACAGAGACAGAGAGAGAGAAAGACAGAGACAGAGATGAGACCAGACAGACCACACAGACAGAGACCCCACAGAGACAGACAGAGACAAAGACACAGAGTAGTAGTGCCAGTCTTTAACAGGAACAACCCTGCAGCGGCCTTAGTCTGATAATGGCAGGCATTCTCTCTCTCTCAAAACACACACAATTGCTGGCAGATCACTGGGCACAGCCCGCCACAACGACTCACTCCTCCTCTCCTACTCTCACTCCTCTAGCTTCTCTGTCAGTCCTGTGACTGCTGCTCGGAACCACTCACTGGCCTCCTCCTGTCCCTGGGCTTGACTGCAGTCATGTCTTGTCTGTAGTCTGAGAGGAATGAGTGAGTGAGTGAGTGTGAGTGTAGAGCAGCAGTGAATGAAACCCAATTGAACCCAGCTGCAGTGGAGGACCCAGCTAGCTTGTCAGTTATTGATGCTACCTTCTCCCTCGCCTTCACTGTCCTCCTCCCTCCTCATCCCTGTGTTTCCAGTGTTTGATGGAAAATTGCCAGTGGTTGTGGTAGTGGTGATGTTCTGTGAAATATCTCCTGTGTGATTCTTCTTGCAGTTTGTTCTTTTGATGGTTTCTGGCTCTCTTCTGTGGAAAGTGTTTTTTTCTTCAACCTAGAGTTTAAAAGAACTTTTTCTTTTTTCTTTTATACCATGGAGTGAATATACAGCAATAATTCCAACTATTGCTGCTGCAAATATTTTGCATCAATTTCAAAAGCAGGATTTATTTTGTGTTGATTATTCTTATATCCTGAAAGAGTACAGGTCTATACATTGCTGTGCTGTGAATGAAAGATATGAAATTGCCTGTTTTCAGTAGAAAAAAAATGACATAAGGTCCATATATTTTTTCCTTCCATTTTCCGTTCATTGTATGTATTGGAAAAAAACAACAACCTATTGTAACATTTTCAGAGCAATGACTGACTTTACTTCCTGTCAATGCTTGAAAATGGCCAAATGCAAGAAAAGTTCTTTTCTAGATGTCATGGTGCTCCAGTTTTTGGGAAAGTGTATTATTTCCACTAGCTGCTGAACTGATTGTATTTTCTTAGAATTATAAAAAAGGAAACACTGCTGCTTATCTTCAGAAGAAGGACTTGACAATCTCTAGGAAGTTTTGTACTGTAAATTTATTTTTTATAGTCCCCAAGTAGTTTGTCTGGCTGCATGGCAGTGTGAGTCATAAAACCTGGCAGTAAAATAAAAGGTAAGTCAGGGTTCTTTATTAAAGTTTAGTGTAATAATAAATGTTTATGTCAAATGTAACAGTTTTGTTTGAGATTCACCAATGTACTTGTTGTACATTTTGTTTTAATTCATATTTTGACATGTGTGTGTTCATGTGTGTTTGTGTGTGTGTATGTGTGTGTGTATGTGTGTGTTTTTTGTGTGTGTGCGTGTGTATGGTGTGTGTGTGTGTTTTGTGTGTGTGTGTGCGTTTGTGTGTGTTGTGTGTGCGTTTGTATGTGTGTGTTTATGTGTGTGTTTGACTTTGCATGCATGCATGCATGCATGCGTGCGCACGTGCACATGTGTGTTGTCTGTGTGTGTGTCTGTCTGTGTGTCTGTATGTCTGTGTCTCCTGTGTCCTGTGTGTCTGTTGTGTGTGCACATGCATGTGTATGTAAGAAAACGAGAAAGAAACGGAAATAAACAGAGAGAGACAGAGACAGAGACAGACAGACAGACAACAGACAGACAGACAGACAAACAGAGACAGAAAACAAAGACACAGAGATAGACAGACAGAGTCAGAGAGCAACGGAGACAGAAAGAAGGTCAGACGCAAGTAGAGCTTTACTTTACTTTTCTTTACTTTACTTTATCCCTCATCTTGCACCATCTATTGGCATTTAGGTGAGAAAAAAGCTTTCTGAAATTCAGCAAATTTGAAGGCCTGGTTTGCCAAGATGTCAAACTTGGCACATAGAGTAATGAGGATAAATTTTACTAATTAAGACAAACAGACAGGTAGTGAGTCAATATATACACAAACATCTTAACTGTCCCCTTCTGCAATGCAACCCATGTGCTATCTAAATCTCCAAGAACGTTTAAACATACATTCATTAAATTACCACCAAAATTTATGTGCAGTGCCATCTCATAATACTCTAAATGTGTGAATCAGCACAGCACTGAACTCAATCCAATACCACAGTACTGGAGCAATCTTGTATTGACAGAAATCCCAGAGGAAGACAGACAGAGAAACTAACTCACATGGACAACTTATTGCCAATTTGTAACACTAAAAGCAAACTGATACAGGAACTTTTTGGCAAAAAGTCCCCCCCCCCCCCCCCCCCCCCCCCCCCCCGAAAAAAAGGCTTTCTGCAACAAGTAACCTTTGAGGATAAAGTTCCACAACTAAGATATCGATAGTTAAGTTGAAGGTTCTACCCTATGTTCTGAGGAAATGACTACAGTTGACCCAGATATTCCCAGCATGCTATATTGATCCATGCTAAAATTAGTTGCAGCTATGACACACTTCCTGCACTTTCTTCTCTGTGCTGAACAACTTCAAACTTGGGTGGTAAAAGCTGTGCAGGTCTTTATCAATATCAAAGAAAAGTTTATGTACTGATGTTTCGTCTGTTGTACTCAGGCTATTCATGTTGAGCTAGTCTCTTTTGCGATATGTTTATCTGACATTATAAATGTAAGAAAGATTAACAATGAGTGGTGACTTATTAGCATGTAGTATAAAGAAATGTGCCCTCCAGAAACTAAAAATGTCAGTGAAAACAGTGAACTGATAAAACAAAACAAAAAGTGCTTCTTTTAAAGCCATGATAAGTCTTCCAGTTTGGAGACCCCTTCAACAAGTGTAAGCCAAGAAAAGTGAAAGAATAAAAACATATTTCAGCAACTTCCTGTTGTTGTAGATATCCAGTTTACCACTGGAATAAAGGAATACCTTCAGCGCCTGGGCATTATCACAAAAGTCTGTCCCGAGCCTAAGGCCATCAGGCCGGTCTTATCCCGTTTCTGTGGCGTTAAGCGACTGAGATCATAGACTCCCCCCCTGGATAGGACGCCAGTCTATCGTAGGGTTTAACCCCCCAACACAGGGTTGGTACCCCCTTTTACACCTGGGTGGGGTGAGAAAATAGCCGTAAAGTGCCTTTTCCAAGGGCACAACGCAATAGCCGAAAGCTGGATCGAACCCGCAACCTTTAGATTACGAGTCCAACGCCCTATCCACTAACTACAGCGGCGGCTGGGCATTATCACAGTTCTTGATTAAACCATTGATGCTGGGGGCAACAACAAAGTGAAGGCTGTATGATCATGGCTTTCATACTCATGGAATTCCACTTTACAGCTTAGTCTTCATGATCGACTATGACTCTCTGACATGGAGGCTTGACTTGCACATCCGTATGTGCTGTAGCACTTTGGAGAACATCTCCAACACTGACTGTCCTTAATGCCCTCTTGGCCATGAAAGTCGGGGTGTACTGTGGGCAAGGCACCTCCACTATAAAAAAAAATTCTGCCCAGTTTCCGAAACAGCAGCTGCCTCCTCTGCTGTTTTTGGAGGTCATCGTCAAACATGTTGGACAAACAAACAAATGAGACGCCTGCCTACAATCTCTTGACTGTGTTATCTTTGTAAAAATTCAGCTGTCGTAATTATTTGAAAGCTGTAGACAAAAATGAAAAGTGCATATTTTTGATAGAGGGTAATTCATTGCCTTGAAAAGAAAAGGCACAAGAAACATACAGTGTTGTTTTTTATTGAAGCATGTATGAAAACAATAATTTGTATACTGCTCAGTCTATTTCTATCACTTTAATGTCTTCTCTGAAGGCTTGATCATGTACAAAAATGTTTCGTTTTCATGTCACCCATTTTTGGGAAATTTATATAGCAGATTTTGCAAACTGTAAAAGGTATTACCTATAGTGAATACACAATTTCATGCATCTGCCATTTTAAAGAGCAAACTACACTAAAACAAAAGCATATCATGCTAACAACAATCTCAGTGTACATAATCGCTTTGTTATGACACGTTTCAAGCAGGCCGGAGACTCAGCAAAGTAAGTCCCCCCAGGGGACCACAAACATGATCTCTTGAAACCTGCTTGTAGCACTGTCCTGGCCATCAAAAGCCAATAGCCATCAGATCGGGCTTCAGTAGCCAGCTTATGCATTACCAAGGTAGCAGCACTTAGTGAATTAGCTAATTGATCTTACCAGTGCTGTTATCTTTAGAGTAGGGCAAGGAAGCAGATCACAGGAACCAGACTGTGCATTGTAAGCATGTAATTAGGATTCTCTCGTAGAGCAAACTGGATTCAAATGACAAGTTCCATGGTTTTCTTTTATTGCAGGATACTTTTGTCACATACCATGTATTTGGTCATGTTGAACCCACGATCCATCCCTGAAGCTTGAATGCAGCTACCTTTGTGGTGGACAGAAAGGGTTGCATGCGCAAAGTTTTATCATTAGGGAACTTCAGAGCTCTGGCTGAGGGACATCCCCTTCCCTCACAACCCCGAACTTTCAACAACAGTGACAGTTTTCAGGATCTTTCTGTCAGCATGATTCATTTACAGCAACATAATCTAAACAACACACACACACACACACACACACACACACACACACACACACCCCAAAACACACACACACACACACAAAACCACACACATTTTGTCTCTGTCTCTCTTTCTCTCTGTCTCTGCCCTGTCTGTCTGTCTGTCTGTCGGCCTGTCTGTCTGTCTGTCTTCTGTCTGACCTCTCTCTCTCTCTCTCTTCCTCTCCCTCTCCTCTCCTCTCTCTCCTCCTTCTCCTCCTCTCTCATCCTCTTCTCCCTCTCCCCTCCTCTCTCTCCCCTCTCTCTCTTCAGTGGAAGATTAAAAAACAGCAATTAAATACTATTTCTTTATGACCACCTTCAAATAAAATTTATTCCTTCATTCATTAAATTTTTATTTTATTCAGTCAGTCAGCCCTTTTGATGAAACAAAAACCCTGTGCAAATGCATACAGAACTCTGTGCATACGAAAAAAACCCCCCTTTTTTCACTTTTTTGGAAGAGTAGGCCATTGTGTGCTGGGGAACAGATACACAATTTAAAAAACTGCATACGGGGACGGAAAGCCTGAGTGGTCAAACATTGCGCCGGCAATTTGACAACCTGGTTCGAGTCGGGTTTCGAGTGGGAATTTTTCTCCGGAGTTAACATCAATGCGACTCTCCCCCAAAAGTCCATCGATGAACTTTAAACCGAGGCCCTCGTTGCGAACGCACCAGAACATCTTTTCCACACTTAAATCCGTTCCGTTTTTCCCGGTAAGATAGGCCACGTGTCCGGTGGGAACAGATGACATTTACAAAACTGCATACACACGGGACTGGATGTAAAAAAGCACAAAGCCCCTTTTTCCTTAACCTTAAATAAAAGGTTGAATTAAAAGAATAAAGAAAAAAACCAACCCCAACCCCAATTAAAAAAAGATATCTTATTCTAAAACCTTAAATTTAAAAATTTTTAAAAACCAATAGTTTCCATTTACCTTTTAAATTTCCCCACCACTTTTATTTAATTCACCCTTTCTCCAACACAACAAACAACCAATCACTTTTTCCGGGAAATTTATTGTGCCACGCATGCACCAAAAAAGAAAAACCCCCATTGGGGTGTGGATGGATGCTTTTCAAAAAAAGTACACCCACCAAAATATGTCAGCTTTTAAAATACACCATGAAGGAAAGAACCAAAGACCCCTTGAGAAAGAGAAAGAGGAGAGGAGAGGGGAAAGGAAAAAGGAGAAGGAGAGAGAGAAAGAGAGAGGAGAGAGAGAGAGAGAGAGAGAGAAGAGGAGAGAGAGAGGGAGAAGAGAAAAAGGAGAGAGAGAGAAGAGAGAAAAGGGGGGGGAAGAAGAGAGAGAGAGAGAGAGAAAAAGGAGAGTAAAAGTGATTTTATTTAGCAAATTTTTGTATAAAACAAAAATGGGCCCTTTAAACCCCTTTTTACATCAAATTGACAAGTGCATGCAGTTTTGTAGATTTTGCCTCCACCCACCAGCAAAAATTGGTTTACTCTTCCATAAGGTAGAACAGGTTTTAACGTTAGGGAAAAAACTTTTGTCAGCCTTCCACATGGGACTTAATTTTATAGTCTCCCCTAAAAAAGAAAAGAAGAAAAAAAGAAGAAGAAAAGAAGAAAAAAGAAGGGAAAAGAAGAAGAATAAGAAGAAAAGAAAAGAAGAAGAAGAAGAAGAAGAAAAAGGGAAAGAGGAGAAGGAGAGAGAGAGAAAGCAGAGAGAGAGAGAGAGAGAAAAGAAGAGAGAGAGAGAGAAGAGAGAGAGACACACACACAACCACACACCGACAGACAACAGACAGAAAAGACAGCCAACAAAAAACGACAGACAGACGGACGGACGGACGGACGGACAAACAGACGACAGACAACAGACAGACAGACAGACAGAACAAGACAGACACACAGAGACAGCAGGCAACCAGACTGGAGACAAAGACAAAGACAAAATGAAAAGAGACAGACAGACAAAGAGTTATTGGTCATGCAAGTCTAGGGGAACCTACCAGGCAGGCTGCAGCAGGTCTGATGGCCATGCTTTCCCGTCCCCCTTTCTCTCTCTCACACACCTCACGCAGGCAGTTCACTGGGCACAGCCCGCCACACCACTCCTCTCGTCTCTGTCCTGTCTCCCTTTCTCTCTCCTCTGTCCCCCGTTCCTTTTTCCCGTTTTTCTCATTCCCTCTCCACCTCCCCAACCTCTCCTCTCTCTTCTCTCCTCCTCTCCTCCCTCCCACTCTCTCCCTCTCTTTTCCTCTCTCCCTCTTCTCCTCTCTCTCCCTCTCTCTCTCCACACACAACACTGGGGGGCAATCACTGGGCACAAAATCGCCCCCCAGTCCCTCTCGCCTCTCCTCTGTCAGTCTGTGACTGCGCTGGAAACCACTCCTGGCCTCCTTT
>JASPKP010009650.1:0-10120 GCA_030674155.1 Stramonita haemastoma
CACACTGTGTTGGTGTGTGTGTTGTGTTTTTTTTGGGTTTGAATTTACTGTTTATTGGGGGTGGGTCAAAGGGGGAGAAAATTTGTTTAATGTTGTGGGTTAGTGTTAAGCCATATTTTAACCAGGCATTCTCAATCCCAAAAACTAAAAAAAACCCACCCCTTTGAAACAAAACAAATTTTAGACAGCATAATTTCGGTTTGCAAAAACGGAATTAGGGCATCGATATGTTGCCTGTTGATAAAAAAAGGATTTTTTTTTTGCTTGCCCCTTTAGAACAAAAACCCAATGAAGACCCCTGCCCTGCAGATTCCCGTAAAGAAAAAAAAAAAATCCGCAAACAGTAGCGGGAAGGGGCCGACCTTTCTTTTTTTCTTTTTTTTCATAACTATTCTTTTTTTTCTTTTTTTTTTCTTCCGTTCTTCTTCTTCTTCTTCGCCAGGGCACACAAAGACTGAAAAGGAAATCCCAACAAAAGCAAGGGGCAAAATCTATTTTGGCCTCGCTAGAGCAACAAAAAAAGGGTGTGCAAGGGAAACAAAACACACACACACACACCCCCCTGTCTGGACGGGTAAGGGGGTTTGAAAAAAAAAAAAAAACAAAAAGAAAGAAAGAAACGGCACCAGTCTACTACCACTGTGAACTAATAAGCCCCATGTTTCAAGGTGGGGGGTAGGATTTGTTTTTTTTATTCTGAGTAAGGGATGGGGGGTATATAAAAAAAAAATATTTCCCGGGTTTGTAATAAAAAAAAACGCCAAAACTTGCCAAAATGTAGTATGAGGGATTTGGGGGGGGGGGGGGGGGGGGGGGGGCTTTTAGAATTTAGAATAGGTCCCCCGGGAAAAAAATTCAAAGCCCCCCCCCCCCAAAAAAGTATGACTTTGACACCACACACACACACCCACCCACACACACACACCACACACACACACACACACAAACACACACACACACACACAGAACCTTACATAACCTTGCTGACAAGGGTAAAAAAGCATTTTTTGCAAGGTGATCTCGGGGGGGGGTGGAAAGATAGAAATCTGGGTTTTAAAAGGACTAACTGCAGAACAAGTACTCTGTCACTTTTTTAAAATCCCTAAACAACACAGGGATTGGAGCTCCCTTTTTAAATAAGTTTCCCCTAGCAGTGGTGCCTTTTGAGAAAAGAAGGGGAGGGGAGAGAAGAAGGGGGAGGAGGGAGGGAAAGAAAGGAAGTTTAGTAAATAAAAAAAAAGTATTTTTTGGAACCATCTTCCCAAAAAAAAAGGGGGAAAATTTTTAAATTTTTTTTTATCTCCGTTCATTAACTCGCACTTAAAACTTCAAAAAATGGCACATTAAAACAACAACTAAAATTGATTCGGATCAAAATGGAGCAGATTTTTTTTCATATCTCATATAAAATAAATATAATAAACGAAGAACTGAATATTCTAGGGGTATTCAAAATTTTTAAAAGTTACGATTGGTTTTTTTCACTGTTTCTCTTTTTGCTTCGCTTTTTTTTTAAATACAGGGTTTAAAAAGAGAAGGTCCAATCTCCCCCCCCCTTCTTACACAACACACACACACACACACACACCCACACACACCCACACACCAAGCCGGCCACGCATGCCAAACAAAAACATACACACAATGCACCATGCGCACCCACGCACACACACATGCACGTCGCACAAAACCAAACTAACTCAATCTCTCTTCACATGACCCCACACACACACCACACACAACCCCAAAACCCCACACAACACACACCACACACACACACAAAATCCCTCTCATCACACACACTCCCCCACTCACTCACAAACCCCCACACACACACACAAACAAACCCACACACAACCCCCACACACACACACACCAACACACCCCTCACACACTCACCGCACAAAAACCCCCCCCCCCACCCCCACCCCCCCCCCCCCCCACTCACTTTTCACTGCACCCCCTTCTTCTAGCAAAAAAAAATTATTACAAGGGTTTACCACTTTTGACGACAACAAGCCATGCACCTACCAATCTCACTGATCACTGACATCAGTTTCCAGGACCCACTGACTGCTGGGGAAAGAACTTGCTGATTTTAGTACTCAAGGGACCGGATTTATTCATGTCAGCCAGGGGTCCTCTTTGTTAACTGAAATCCATCACCACCCCCCCCCCCCCCCCCCCCCCCCCCCAAAACCCCCCCCCATCGTAGTGGAGATGTGACCGGAATTTGTCACTTCTTGTCTCTTTTATCACTCCTTCCCTTGCTTTTTTGTGACTTGGGGAAGATGTTGGTGCACTTGACTTTTTTTGAAAGCCCCACCTCAGCTCAAGCCCCTTCCCCCCGTCCTCCACTAGCCTTGGGTTTTCTTGACTTAATCCGCCTCCTCTTGTCGTTTCCCTTTATTTTTTAAAGATGCAGATGTACTTTTTCCCATTTTACTCTGAGGAGTATGCTAAAGTGAAAACACTACTAGATCTGTCTGGGGGCGGCTGGCTGTTGTGTTTGTGGTGTGTGGTGTGTGTTGTGTGTGTTTTGTGTGTGTGTGTGGGGGTGTGTGGTGAATCCCGGTTTGGGGGTTTTCCTCGCAGACACACACAACAATCCCCCCGCCCACTTCTTTTTAATTTTCCTCTTGACTTGGGGTTTTAAAAAAAAAAAGTTAAGCAAAGAAATTTAATTTAAATCCTTTATCAGGTGAAAAACTTTTTTTTTCACAAAAGATCAAAGTTGAGTTGAAGGGGGATGTGCTCCCCCCGTCAAAGCCCCCCCCCCCCCCCCCCCCTTGCCCCCCTTTTCCCTTACCCCCATTCCCTTTTCTCTTCCCACACAAGGTAACAATATTGACGTTTTTTTCCATTTGTTGATGAAAAAATACCACGGGTTTTTTAGTCGAGTGTGCCGACCTACTGACTGGGTGGCGGGCTACCGACAAACACGACTCGCCGCCAAATTTTGCTGATTGTAGCATAACGGATCAAAAGGGGCAGGCCTCGCATTATTCATTCATTCACGGTCCTTTTTTTGGGAAAAACCGCTATCTCTCTGTCACCCCCTATCGGGGGCAGAGTAACTCATAGCTTCGTCATAGGTCAATCAGTGTCTTTTTGGTCGCTCTTTTTTTTTTTTTTTTTTTTTTTTTTGGGACTCAAAAGTTGCAGGGGGGGTGCCCTACGAATATTCCCCCAAGCCTTATTTTCCCCCCACCCACCCCCCTGAACCTTTCCCCCTTCCCCCTTCCGCTGGTTTTTTTTTTTCATTTCCTGAACATTATTTTTTTTTTTTTTTTTCCAACATTATGGGATCATTTTTTCAGCTCGCATTTTTAACTAGCCCTTTTTTCTTTTTTTTCCCCTACAGCTAAATGGAACCTGTTCTGCTAAGTGGTTTTGCTCCTTTGCAGTTATACTGTGTTGTCTCCCCCCCCCCCCCCCCCCCCTCTCTCCCACCCACGCAGGCCACCTCTTATCAATTTTTTGTCCGATGGCATCTCTCTCTCCTTTTCTTTCCTGTCTGCCCGCCGCCTGTCTGTCTCTGTCCTTCTCTCTCCCTCCCCCCCCCCCTCCCTCCCCCCCCCTCCCTCTGTCGTCATCAAATTTTTTCACCGAGGCATACGGGTTTTTGGGTTTTTTGATCTTTGGGGAACCACTTTCCACATCACTGACATCAGTCATGCTTTGTTAACCATTTAAGGTTCAAATCTTCCAGGCGTTAAGAATAATTCGCATAAGGCATCAATAGATAACCTTTTCCACATTGCCGATAGTAATCTGAAAACAAATACCCCCCCCCCCCTTCCCTTTTTTTTTTTTTTTTAATGTAAGGAAGCGTGTCAAGGGGGGAAGCCAGGGGGTCAAGCACTTGCTTTCCCCCCTATGTAAAACAGCTCGACGGGGTTCCCAAATTGGAGGGTAACCGTTTGCGCACCTTGGCTTCAGTGCAGTCTCAATTCACCCAGCTGTAAATTGGGTACCTACCTCTTTAGGTTCAGGAAGTAAAGAAACGAGCGAGAGGAAAGGGGGCACGGCCCTCAATATGCTGACCCCGGAGAAATTGAGGTCTCTGTTTCCTTTTGCGCCCCTACGCCCCAAAGGGTTTAGGGGGACTTTTTTTACCTTTTACCTTTAGACTTGTCATCTTTGATTTGCAGATTGTGTCTGTCGGGGTCTTATCATGCCCCTTTAAAATTGTTTTTTTTGTGTAGGATACATCTTTGTGTGTTTTCATATCCCACTGGCTGATGAATCACTGGGATCTTCATCTCTTAAAAGATCAAAACACAGTAAACACACTTAGTAGCTTAGAAATAGAAATAAAAAAAAAAGAACCATAGCCATAGTGTTTCTGATCCACCCCCCCCCCCCCCCCCCCCCCAAAACCAGTTTAGGAGTAATGTGGGGAGACGTTAGCGCAATCTGGTTCGCAGTGAGCGTAACCCTACTTCACAGTGTAGCCATACTAGCCCCATTCCCAAGAGCCACCATGGCTGCCGTTTTTTTCTCTTGTCATGGCGATGTTTTATGTAGGCTCCGTGTGCCACCGATAATTTCAGAGGAATTCAGGGAAACGGAAAGTATGACAGGCACGGGGTGGTTGTGAAATGGGTAACCATTCACGACCAAAAAAAAAAAGAAAGAAAGAAAAGAAAACAGTTATTTGATAACATGTAAAACGGAAACTAGGGCACGGCCATGTTCTATTCCCGGCAGCAAGCATCTGGTGGAGGAACTAAGGGGTGGGATTTTTTTTGGCGTAATATATCCAGATCATCTTAAAGGGTAATCAGTAGATAAACGATTCGGTAATTTCCGTGACCAGCGTTTTGGTGGGATTATGGAAACATGAACATACATGTATTATTGTATACCCCGCATGTACCTTGTACCTAGATAGGGGTGGGTTCTTCCATGTTGGACTTGCTGTTAAGACTCGGTCCCAAAAATAGAAAAAAAAACAAAAAAGTAAAAGACCCCCCCCCCCCCCCCCCAAAAAAAAAGAAAGAAAAAGAAACAAAAAACAACCCCCCCCAACCCCCCCCCCCAAAAAAAAAAAACAACAAAAAAACAACAACAACAAAAAACCAACAAACAAAAAAACAACAACCACAAACAAACCCAATAAACAACCTTCAACAACAAACAACTACTTGGTGTTGTGCCACACATAAAGCAAAACGAAAAGAAAGCCCCACCCCCCCAAATAAAACAAAACACCACCCTCCCCCCCCCCCTCCCCCCAGGGGAGCCATACCAATAGTAAAACCATAAGCATGCTGCTGGTCGTGTAACTGGACAGAAAAAGGTGCACTGGTAGGGGCAGAGCTGTAACCAAATTATATTTTTGTTCAGGGGAACCTTTTTTTTTCAAGGATGCCAAAAAGACACACACGCGCACCCGCACGCACGCACATAATGTGTGTATATTTTAAAAATTTTTTATGGTATTAAAATATATAATATATATGCATAGTATTATTTAATGTACAGAAAATTTAAAGTCAAACTTTACAGGCATTATACATTTACGTGTACACACACCACCACAACACACACACACACACACACACACACACACACACACACACACACACACACACTTACACACACACACACACACACACACACACACACACACACACACACATACAGCTAAACATGTCATGCCCCCTAACAACCACGATAGCGATATAAAATATACAGATGCGGGCGTGATTTTTGACAAGAAAAGTGGAGCTTGTGTAATGATGTGGAAAGGTTGAAATGATCATCCTCCTCCTATCCGCCCCCATCATCACGCAGTTAACTGTCGACAATCTTGGCACTTCCCGTTTGCTTAGAGCTGATCTGCCATCTAGGCTACCCACTCACTCCCCCCCCCCCCCCCCCCCTTTACTATACTAGGCCTACTCCCCCCAGTCCCATTTTCTCTTCCTAGCCGCGTCCTCTTATGCACCGAATGATTAGGTACACCTGGCTTGAGAATTTTGAGCCTGCATGCAGTTTCCCAGCTGGAAGGGTGAGTGGTGTGTGTGTGTGTGTTTTGTGGGGTGTGTGTGTGTGTGTGTGTGTGTGTGTGTGTGGTGTGTGTGTTGTGTGGTGTGTTGTGTGTGTGTGTGTGTGTGTGTGTGTGTTGTGTGTGGTGTGTTGTGTGTGTGTTTGTGTGTGTTGTGTGTGTTTGTGTTGTGTGTGTGTGTGTTTGTGTGTGGTGTCTGTGTTGTGTGTGTGTGTTTTGTGTGTCCGTGCGTGCGTGCGTGCAGTAGAGATGCCGACATAGCATCAATAGACCAAGGCAGCCCAGCTCCTAGCTAGCTAGCTTAGCGCTCAACATGCCAAGTTTGGTCATTGTTCTCAAAATAGCCCACCTACTTGGGGGTTTTGTTTGTTTGTGTGTTCGGTTCGCTTTTGATAAGTGTGCAGTCTTTTTTTGGACGCTAAGTACATTATGCGATGCATGCACCGATGCTTGTTGGTGTAGACATGCGAGCATACGTACAGAACACACATATATACACAGACACCCCATGTAATATTCGGATGAGACTTTAAACCGAGGCCCCGTGTGCGAACGCACGCAGAACATCTTGCGCACACGTTAAATCCTGTTCCGCTTTTTCGTAAGAGTAGGCCATCGTGTGCCGGTGTGGGAACAGATGACAATATTTACAAAACTGCATACACACGGGGACTGGATGAAAAAAGCACATGATTGCTTATTCTGTTATCCTCGATACAAAAGAATAAATAAATAAATAATAAATGATAAACACAGACACAGACACACACAGACACACACAGACAGCCAGACACACACACACACACACACACTCGTGCGTGTGTTCGTTCTCAAACACATAGACACAGACCGTACACGCGAACGTGCGTGTACTTTCTCTCTCGGGTTTCAGTTGGGTTTATTTATTTATTTATTTATTTATTTATTTATTTCCTTTAGGTGGTGGTTGGTCTGTTTCTGTTCTAGCCCGATGGGTGTAGCAGCCTAAAATTTTAAAATAACAGTTGTAGTAAATGCACGATGTTTTTTCGTTTCGCCCCCTTGACTCCCCATTTATCCTAAAAGCGAAAAGGTTTAGACGCCATTGTGTCAATTTGATATTATTAAAGGATATCTATCTATCTATCTATCTATCTATCTATCTATCTATCTATCTATCTATCTATCTATCTATCTATCTATCTATCTATCTATCTATCTATCTATCTCTCTCTCTCTCTAATTCATATCAGCTAATTATTCAGCTATTTATTTATTTATTTTTTAATACTAGTGTTATGTGGTTAAAGATCATTTCTACTGTTTAATAACTAACGCATTAAATGAGCGGAACCCTTGCCATGTCGTTGATAACTTTTTGTCGTCAAAAACTTTGTGATTTTCTTTTTTCTTTCCTCCAACGCTCAGACACAACTGCTGGTGTCTGTCGACTGTCGTAGTACAGTTCTAGATCAGAAGGCGTGAACACAATGGCTGACTTCTGTCAGTCACAGAAGCGTAGTGCTCAATGGATTGACGCTTCGCCGGAAAACCGGAATAAAAGAGGACCCCCCCCCCCCCCCCCCCCCCCCCCCCCTACTCATTTCACACACACCACACACACACACACACACACACACACACACACACACACACACACACACACACATCACATACACACACACGCCACCACACACACACCATACACACACACGCGCGTAGCCTACACACACACACACACACACACACACACCACACACACACACACACACACACACACACGCGCGTAGCCTACACACATACACGCATGATACACACACACACACACACACACACACACACACACACACACACACACACCACACACACGCGCGTAGCCTACACACATACACGCATGATACCACACCACACTTCCTCTCATTTTGCACTCGTTGGCTATTTAGATCCAGCTGTGGTTATTGTGCACAAGCCAGTAAAGTAAGTACTTGCTGCGGAGTGTGTGAGTGAGTGTATCGGGGTGTGTTCCTCAGTCAGTCACGCTTCTAGGGCCACAGGAAGGGTTTTTCCTGTCTAGTCCCCCATACCCACTCCCCTTATTGAGCTCGCTCTCTCTCTGTCTGTCACAAGTAGTATGTACTTACGGTATGCTGCCATTCTGCGTCAGCATTCTTTCTATTGTAGATTTTGTCGTCGATTCAGTGCACTCCCCCCCCACACCTAGAGAAATATAAATCATAATATAATACATACTTTTACAAAGTGTTGTATATCTGTTTATGTCTGTCTCTGGCTATATCTACCTTCGTGCGTGTCTGTGAGCGTGTCGAGCGCGGGCGATCGGCGTAACATTTGTTCGTGGTGATAGACATTGAAGGAATGACAAAAATGTTATTCACTATTGATTTATAGAGCGCGTAAAAACCCGTCGTCCTTTATTTGATTTAGGGAGGCAACTGTAACCGTATGAAGACGGGAGATTAGTTGATTCTTAGTTAATTAGTTGGTTTTAGCTGGTGGGGTTTTGGGGATGGGTCATTTACGTCTGTTCCTGTGCTGGCCCTATGATTTCTGTTTGATGACAAACGCTTTTGTGGGGGTTATAGTACAGTGGCAGCAATGATCCAAAATAAAAGGAATACACACCATCTCTCTCTCTCTCCTCTCTCTCTCTCTCTCTCTCTCTCTCACACCACACACACACACACACACACACACACACACACACACACACAACACACACACTCACACACACAGATATTTTTTCCTATGTAAAAAGAAATGTGCGTTTTGATCGCTGTATCAAAGTGCCCATAAAAGATAGTGAGACGCATGGTGTCTTGTTATATTCTTGTAAAAATGCTGATAACATTTTCAGATATCTTTGATGTCCGGCTCTTCTATTCTTTTAAAAAAATCACTTCGAGCATTTTAAGATAACTCTTTGATGTCGCGATTAAATACTTTTCCCCCTTGTATTTCAACATGGAAGTTGTTGACATAAAACTAGGTAACCTGCCCCGAAATTACATGTTAAATAAAAAAACCAACAACAACCCCAGGTTGCTAGACGAAAAAATATTGCAGAACTCTCCCCACCCCCACCCCAATAAACCCCAAACAATAAACAAACAAAACCCTCAACCTAGCAAAACAGAACAAAAACCAAACCAAACGAAGTGACCCACCCCCACCCCCACCCCCTGATTCATTGATTAGAAATATGTATTTTGTAAATATCGTTGACTTTTTAGGATGAAGAAGTGGCATCTGAATACATGCTGTTAGTTAGCTCGGGTGCATTACATCGTGTCAGATTATGTACCTTACAAAATAAGCAACAACAACAGCAACAACAAAATTAAAAAATCCCCATGAAAAAATGAATAAGATCCTCAAAGAAAGAAAATCGTTTGCTTTTCAGAACCCACATTCAGAGTGGAGTGTGGGCGGGTGGTATTTGGAGAAAAAAAAAGTGAGGAAAGATGTATTATAAAGCGTGTGTGTGAGTGCGTGCGTGCGTGCGTGCGTGCGCGTGCGTTGGAAGCTAACGTGCTCTTTATCAGCCTCTGGAATTCGTTACCAGGTAAAAATACTCTTAAACTAGGCAGGCTGAGGAGCTGAAGCTAGCTTCTCTCTTGGCACCAGAAGGCCTGACATGCTTTGAAATAAAGCAGACAAAATACCGGAAAGAACAATACCGCAAACCATGTTTAAACGTTGGAGTTTAGCCAGAAGGAGTTTCTACGATTGTGCACTGTGCCAGCAAACAAACAATCATGGATGCACTCAGACTGAGTCCAAAGAGAACTCAACAAAGAAAACGAAGAAGCTGTAATAAACCAAAAACGGATAAAAAACAATATTCAGCGCCCCCAGAACCCCCCCCCCCCCCCCCTCCACCATAACTTCCCCTCCCGCCCCAACAGCAAACAAGAAACAAAGCCCAACAAACCCACGATCTCTCAACAATTCAACTTACAATTCAGACCTGAAAATACAACTTTAAAAATGGTAAATTTAACTTAGAGACAAACAGACACAGACAGACACAGAAAGTACTGTAATACTGTTGTACTGTAATTGCACGTAGACTTTAAAAATGTTAGGCAATTCCAACGAAATTTT
>JASPKP010000964.1:0-33997 GCA_030674155.1 Stramonita haemastoma
CAGAATGAGTGCCTTTTTGTAACATTACCTCAATATTGTATCTCTGTCTTATTCCTTATCTGTTGTTGTTTTTTCTCCCCTTTTATCAAAATCTTATGTTTTATGGGATTTATTTTGATGATAGATGGTGGTGGATTGATGTCTTCAGTCATTTAACCTCATCATATTCTCATGTTTGCTCTTTAATTATTTTGCTTTTTTTGTTGTTTTGTTTTGTTTTGTTTTTGTTTGTTTTGTTTTTGTTTGTTTTCCTTTATTCAAATCAAAATTATCATTGATTCTTACTTCTTTTTCGTTTCTGAATTAGTGACTTTTTATAACATTACCTTAATATTGTATCTCTGTGTTATTTCTTGCCTGTTTGATACTTGGTATGGTTCCTTACTTTTGGTATTTGGATCATTATAATTGTTGTTGTGTAGTTGTGGCTATTATTTTTATTTTTTTCTATCTTAATGTTATCCCTGAAAAGGGCGGGGACTGGACGTAAAAAAGCACACGAGTGCTTATCTATTATCCTCGAATAAAAGAATTTTGCCTTGCCTTGCCTTGCCTTGCCTTGCCTTGCCTTGCCTTGCCTTGCCTTGCCTTGCCTTGCCTTGCCTTGTCTCTCTCTCTCTCTCTTTTCTTGGTTGCTAAGTTGTTTATTTCATTATGTTTCTTTGGTTGCTCTTTATCTATTAACGCTTCTCTTTTCTTTTATAATCAAAATCATTTTATTGTGGCTTCTGATCGTCTTCTGAAAGTGTGCATTTTTATTATCTTATTATGTATAATGTCCTTATTCCTTTATGTTGTTTGGTACTGCATATAGTTTTACTGTTTAGTATCTTTTTATCTTGATGTTTTCCCTGAAAAGGGCGGGGACTGGATGTAAAAAAGCACATGAGTGCTTATCTATTATCCTCGAATAAAAGAATTTTGCCTTGCCTTGCCTTGCCTTGCCTTGCCTTGTCTCTCTCTCTCTCTCTCTCTCTCTCTCTCTCTCTCTCTCTCTCTCTCTCTCTCTCTCTCTCTCTCTCTCTCTCTCTCCAATGTGTAGATTTCATTTTTATAGCTATGTTGAATTTGATTTGTGTGTCACTAGTTAGTGATCTCTCCCCCCCCCCCTTCTCTCTCTCTCTCTCTCTCTCTCTCTCTCTCTCCTCTCTCTCTCTCTCTCTCTCTCTCTCTCTCTCTCTCTCTCTCTCTCTCTCTCTCTCTCTCTTTTCTCTTAAAATCCAACTTAGAATGTAGTAGATGTTTATTTTTATGACTATATAAGAATTAGAAAATTGTGTTATACTAGCTAGTGCTCTCTCTCTCTCTCTCTCTCTCTCTCTCTCTCTCTCCTCTCTCTCTCTCTCTCTCTCTCTCTCTCTCTTTCTCTCTCTCTCTCTCTCTCTCTCTCTCTCTCTCTCTCTCTCTCTCTCTCTCTCTCTGCCTATTCTTTTGAAACATCTAGGATGTTTTACGTAACTTTTTTTTTTCTTCCTTCTTTTTATCTTATTTTATTTTATTTAGTTTTAGTTTTTATTGGTAGTATCTCTCCCCCCCCCCTCCAATAAGGATATTAGTTAAATTTCCCCCCCCCCCTTTTTTATCCAAATGTATGATTTATATCACATGTATAACTTTTGACAGATAGTGGTGGATTGATGTTTTCAGTTGTTTATTTCATCTTGTTTTTTGTTTGCTCCTTACCTATTAACACTTTTCTTTTCTTCCATAATCAAATTTTTTGTGTGTGTGACTTCTGATTTTGTCTTCTGAACGAGTGCATTTTTATTACCTTACCATATATAGTGTCCTTATTCTTGTGTGTTGTTTGGTACTGCGTAAAGTTTTATTGTTTAGTATCTTTTCAACTTGATGTATCCCTGAAAAGGGCGGGGACTGGATGTAAAAAAGCACAAAAAAAGCTTGACAAATCCGTATTGAACACTACTAGGAATGTGTGTCTATGCGCTGCGTATGTGAATCCATATGACAGTCCCTTTTATGATCACTTTGATATAGACAATAATTATACGTTTGATGCTATTGAAAACATTGTGATGGATGCATTAGACATAGAAAAGGGTTGTGACATTATACTCTGTGGGGATTTTAATGCTCGTACAGCAAACAGAAGCCAGATTATGCTGGAAATTGATGATGATGATAACGAAAATATTGTTTTTGTGTGTGACCGTTTTTCACAGGATACAAAAACAAATGACTTTGGCATGAAATTTCTTGAGCTCTGCCACTCACTGGAGTTATCAGTCACAAACGGTTTACTGGATGGCAAGGGAGGGGAGTTCACATTTCTGAATCATAGTGGGGGTAGTGTGGTTGATTATTTTGCTGTAAGTGATGCATTGTTAGACATGTTTCCGAGTGTGAATGTGGGAGAAAGAAGTGAATCTAGTCATTTTCCTGTTGAAATGTTCATAACAGTCAAAGAAGAGGTAGGCAGGATAAACTACCAGCCAAAATTTGAAATGACATCCCTTGAGAAAATCATATGGATTCCAGATAGATGTCATGAATTTATGGGAAATGTAGCTAGTACAGAAGTATATGGAAAAGTTAATGACTATCTGCATGCAGATGAGCTTGATGTAGATGAAATTCACAGCTTTCTTCAAAACAGTTTAGTGAAGGCGGCTGAGATTTTCAGAAAAACAATCATTGTTCGACCAGGAGCATATTTTGCTCCAAAATGGTTCGATGCTGAATGCAAAGAAGCACGAAAGCAGCTCCGAAAGACTTTGAGAACTTTCCGACAATGCAATTCTGAAAGCAACCGAACTACTTATGTTGAACTCAGAAGTAGATATAAGGCACTCATCAAATCTAAGAAAGACCAATGTAGACAAGATCGTTTAAATAAAGTTCTAAATAGCTTGTCAAATCCAAACATATTTTGGTCAGAAATGAGGGCATTGTCACGCCATCCCGTGCCGCAGCCTGATATAAGTCCAGATCAGTGGTACAAGCATTTTAAGGACATATTTACAGCTAACACCTCTGAATGTACAGTTAATGAAAATATGCATGATTCCCATATAAGAACAGATGAAACTTTAGATATTCCGATCAGTGTGGGTGAAGTTGATGAAGCCATCCGGCATTTAAAAAGGAAAAAAGCACCAGGTGCTGATGGGATTTTAAATGAAATGTTAAAAAACAGTATAGAGGTATTCAGACCACTTATAGTAAAACTCTTTAACCAGATTTTGAACACTGGAACATATCCTAAAGACTGGCTGAAATCTGTCATTGTACCATTACATAAGAAAGGGAAGCAAGATGATCCAGATAACTACCGTGGCATCTCTTTGATCAGCAATTTATGTAAATGTTTTACCTACATCCTGAACAAACGGCTGACTAAATGGGCAGCAGAAAACAGCATCTTATTAGAAGAGCAAGCTGGATATTGAGCAGATTACTCAACCATAGATCAGATCTTTGTTCTGTATTCTGTGGTACAACGTGTTCTAGCCAGAGGTAAATTATATGCCTGTTTTGTTGATTTTCAGAAAGCATACGACACAGTCAACTGTAGTCAGTTATGGAATGTGCTACAGAGACAAGGAGTCAGTACTAAAATGTTAAACTGCTTAAAAGGAATGTACAAGGAAGTGAAATCGTGTGTAAGGCCCCCGAATGGGAGTACACAGACTTTTTTGACTGTAAAAACGGTTTGAAGCAAGGATGTTTGTGCAGCCCTTTATTGTTTTCATTTTTCATCAACGAACTTGCAAAAGATATGCGTGATAAAGGACGCCATGGCATACAGCTGACACCTGACCAAGTGCAGATATTTCTTCTGCTTTTCGCAGACGATGTGGTTTTGCTGTCAGACACACCAATAGGTCTGCAGAACCAAATTAATGTTTTGTCTGATTTTGCTACATGTTACAGAATGAAAGTGAACTTATCAAAAACTAAAGTGCTCGTTTTCAGAAAGGGTGGTCACCTAGCACAATATGAGTGTTGGAAATATGAAAATAATGATATCGAAGTTGTCAATGCCTACAAATATCTGGGATTGCATTTCTCAACAAAGCTCAACACCAACACAATGGTTTCGGAAATAGTTATGAAAGCAAAACTAAAAGTGAACTGTGTGTTTAAGTCTTTATGGAAGCTCGGACACATCCCGTATGAAGTTTTTGTGAAAATACTAGATACACAGATTATACCATGCCTTACATATGGGGCTGAAATATGGGGGTTATGTGAAGTGAAGGAGGTAGAAAAAGTGCACACATATGCCCTCAAGAAATTCCTAAATGTAGCAAATAAAACTCCGAACACTCTGGTGTATGGAGAAACAGGACGTTATCCTCTTTTTGTTATTACGGCAGTTAAAGCAGTCAAATATTGGCTGAGATTGCTGGAAATGTCAGAGGACAGATACACTCGGAAATCCTATAACATGTCAGTGAAGATGGATGAGGATGGTAAAATTACATGGGCTACATCTGTTAGAACATTCCTGTTTTCCCATGGTTTTGACCACGTCTGGTTAAACCAAGGAGTTGGAAACCAGAATCAGTTTATCACTGCACTGAAAGCAAGACTTATAGAAACCTCCCACCAAAACTGGCAAATAAAGATAAATAGCCATGAAAGATTTAGCGTCTATCGACAGTTTAAAAGCGTTCCAACAAAAGAGGCATATCTAACAACTTTAGAAAAAAGGTATCTCCGAGATATTTATTGTCGTTTTCGCCTGGGTATTTCTGATTTGTTGTGCCACAGACACAGGTATGTGACCGAAAATATCCAGTGCCCAAAGTGTAATTCGGGTGACGAAACAGAGATACATATTCTGTTGATTTGCCCTTTCTATTCAAACCTAAGGGAACAGATCCTTCCTAAGAACACAGAAAACAGAAGCCTAGAGGAGCACTTTGCCTTTATCATGCAACATAAGGACACTAACGTGATAAAAGCGGTAGCAAAGTTTTTGTACCTAGCATTTAAAACAAGAGAAAGTACGTGAAACATGATACACTGCTTAAGTTTCTTGTTTTTTTTGTGTGTTTTTTTTTTTTTTTTGCGCAGTGTCTATAATTGTACACGTGCATGCACGTGATCAATAGCTGTATGCCTTGTACACATTTATATGTGTGTGTGTGTGTGTGTGTGTGTGTGTGTGTGTGTGTGTGTGTGTGTGTGTGTGTGTGTGTGTTATGATTTTCTGTATTTTGTTCCTAAATATTCTATGTCTATGGTAGAATCCACATGTGATTGATTATCATTCCTTACCTTATGATGTGATGTATGTGATACGTGACGAATCCCCATTGTAACGGGCCACGGCCTTTCACAATTAAAATTGTCAAGTGTCAAGTGTCAAGTGTCTCTCTCTCTCTCTCTCTCTCTCTCTCTCTCTCCTCTCTCTCTCTCTCTCTCTCTCTCTCTCTCTCCTCTCTCTCTCTCTCTCTTTTCGAGTTCTCTCTCTCTCTCTCTTTTCGAGTCTCTCTCTCCTCTCTCTCTCCTCTCTCTCTCTCTCATCTCTCTCTCTCTCTCTCTCTCCTCTCTCTCTCTCTCTCTCCTCTCTCTTCCTCCTCCCCCCTCTCTCTCTCTTGGGGGAGTGGGGGGGGGGGGGGCAAGACTTTGATATTCGCTTTCACCTCTTTTTTTCATCTAGATCTAGCTCTAGCTCTCTCTCCCAACTTAGAATGTGGAAATAAGAATATGACTTTGAACTAACTCTCTCTCTCTCTCTCTCTCTCTCTCTCTCTCTCTCTCTCCTCTCTCTCTCTCTCTCTCTCCTCTCTCTCTCTCTCTCTCTCACACACACACACACACACACACACACACACGCACACACGGACACACGGACACACACACGCACACACTGACATGGAAACAGTCACACATTCACACACACACAACACAACACAACACACACACACGAGCATGTGCGCGCGCGCACACACACACACACATACACACACACAGAGTTTTTTATTCCACACATCACACTCTTTCCTTAGTGTAATGTGAAAACCAGGCACTGTACATCTCTGCAAATTCGCAATTCACGATGCAAAAAGAAAAAGAAAAAAAAGAGAGAGGAAAAAATGATGAAAACCAGTCAAGGGATGTAACTTCCATGCTGATTACTTCCTTTCTCTTCTTTACATCAGGAGTCTATTAGGTGTCTGTTGACAGAAGGGTGTTAGGTTTCATGAAAGGGATGGACCAGCAGCTGTAGGCCTAAGGCAGAGGGGTGAAGAGGGTTGGTAGGAAGGGGTGGGGGTGGGGGGCTTTCATTGGCTGCTGCACTTCAGCAGTGTTTAGGGTCAGAGAGCAATGTTTACATAACATTGGGCAAGCCAACCAGCCTTCCCTGTCTTTTTGTGGGAAGATTCCCCCCCCCCTCTCTCTCTCTCTCTCTCTCCTCTCTCTCTCTCTCACACACACACACACACACACACAACACACACACACACACAAACACACACACATACACGCACATACACACACACCTTTCTCTTTCTCTCTCTCTCTCTCTCTCTCTCTCTCTCTCTCTCTCTCTCTCTGTCTCCTCTCTCTCTCTCTCTCTCTCTCTCTCTCTCTCTCTCTCTCTCCCCTCTCTCTCTCTCTCATTTTCTCCACCTCTCCCCGTCTCTTACACACAGAGACAGACAGGCACCCCCCCTCTCTCTCTCTTTCTCACTCTGTTTCTCTGTTTATGTGTGTCTGTCCTATCTTTCTCTTTCTTCCTTTATCTGCATTAGTGCACAGCTGTCTTAAAAGGTACTCATTTTTGCTATGTGATTACTTGGGCATAGAGCCTCCTTTAGATTGAAGAAATGACAGAAAAAGTCATACTTGGAAAGCTTATTTTAGGGCAGAAATTGCTTAGTATGAAGAACTGAAATTAGTTCAAGGAGAGGCCATTAAACAGGCTATAATTGTTGAAAAACCTTCAGATTCAGGGGGTGTTGCCCTCTGACCCCCACAAGGGGCTCTGCCCCTTGACCCCCTACTTTTCAGAGTTTTTTGACTGTCAATTCCCACCCCTCACACACACACACACACACACAACACTATCTCTGTTGCTCCCTCCCTCTTCCTCCCCTCTCTTTCTCTCCTCTCTCTCTGTCTCTATCTCACTCAGTGTGTGCGTCTGTCTGTGTGTCTGTCTTCTTCTTCTCATTGGTTTAATGTCCTTCACTACAAGGTGATTTAGACAATGGTACATTCACGTTAAGAATGCACTAAAAGGGGGATGAGGGGAAAAAGTGAAAGGATAAAGAATATAATGGATGATGATAAGTTTATACAATTTCATTTATAGTAACTGACCTATTGGTGACTGGCAAATACCTTCTGTATCTGATACTAGGACATACAGAACACTTTGGAAATTTCCGTATTTTTTCCTTAGATCTATCCCTTTGCTTTTATATGAGGCAATGAGCACAGGGCAATCACACAATATATGATTGACTGATATAATAGCAGAGCAAGTGCAGAAAACATTTTTTGAATATTTAGTTTTCCAAGCATTTAGACGTAATTTATGAATTATGATTTCTATGTGTCGTGGGCAAAACAAACGATTTAAATGAAATCTAAAAAACTTTGAATATATAGAGTTTGCAAGAATTGAAATAATATCGAAAGAAGATAAACGTAGGCCTATACTATTAATCATTATGTCACTTGTACATTCTGAAGCACTGTGTTTTGCCAGAGAATCTTCCAATTCGTTCCAGTAAAGACCGCAATGTGATGGCACCCAGCAAAATGTTATCCCAATACCTTTAGAAACAAGAGAATGCTCAAGGAACATGATTTCAAAAATAACATTTCTCAGTTTAGAGTCCCAATGTTTTAAAGCCAGTAAAACTGATTTTGAATCAACACAAAAAATGACATTGTAAATCACAAGAGAAATATCTGAAAGATAATTTAGTGCCATAAAAATTGTGAACAATTCACTCTGTGTGTCTGTCTGTCTGTGTGTCTGTCTGTCTCTCTCTGTCTCTCTCTCCCTAACCCTTTCACCCCTTTCATATCTCTGTCTCAATCTCACTGTCTGTCTGTCTCTCTATCAGATACACACTCTCACTCTTTCTAAGCACAGCCACACACACACACATACTATCTACACCCCCCCCTCTCTCTCTCTCCTTACACACACACACACAATTTTTTGGGTAGTCTGTGTATGATCTATCTCTTTCACTATCCCTCCCCTTGCCAATCTCTGACAGTCTATCAATATGTTTTTTATCTCTCACTTCCCCACTCCACCCTTTCTTCTTATTTTCTGTGTTTAAGTCAGCATCTGGACACTTCCCTAGTATCCCTACTCACACATTCACAGTCACACAGACACATAGACACACACACAACACAACACACAACGTGACACGACTCGACTCGACTCGACTCGACTCGACTCGACTCGACTCGTCTCACTCTCTCTCTCTTGAAAAAATAAAGATCTTTCATTCATTCTCTCTCTCTCTCTCTCTCTGTCTCTCTCTGTCTCTCTGTCTCTCTGTCTCTCTGTCTCTGTCTCTGTCTCTGTCTCTCTCTCTCTCTGTGAAATACCAATTGAAGAGGGCAAGTTTTCTGAAAACACAATCTTCTTCATATATAATAAAAGTGAATCAAAGCCCCAATTGGAGCCATCAAATAAATAATGTTTAGAATACATGGAGACCAAGACAGATTGGGAATACTATTTTTGCTATTAAAATACTATTTTTTGTCTGTACAAATACTATTTTTCATTTGCTGGGCGGCTAAGCAGGTTTGACACACACACTGTCTCTCTCTCTTACACACACACACACACACACTCTCTCTCTCACTCTCTCTCTCTTCAATATTTCTGTATTGTCAATTTTGAGTAGTTGAATCACTTTACCTATCTATATTTGGGGGGGTTATTTCCAGTTGTTGTTTTGATTGTTTCTTCTTACTTATTATCTCCCCCCCCCCTCTCTCTCTAACACACACATTTACAGCTAAAACCAACACACATTGATGCATTCAAGACACAACATGTGGCCCTCTAAGGAAGGTCTACGAATTTGCCACTTAAACATAAATCATGCAGTTAATAAAATTGACGACATATCAACACTTATTAGAAACCATGGCAAACCATTTCACATACTAGGCTTATCGGAATCAAGACTTTCGAAGCACATAGTTGACACTGATTTATATATCCCTGGACATAAATTCATACGAAAGGATCCACAAAAGCAAAAAGAAACAGGAATCATCATATACATCAGTGAATCTATAACATTCAAGCGTCTCATCCATCTAGAACATTATGATGTAGAATCTGTCTGGTTTGAAGTGTCAATAAAAGGTTCACCACCTATTGCAATGGGATTCTGCTATAGGAATCCAGCAGAAAGAAAAAAATGGATTGACAAGTTTGATGCAATGATGAACGTAGTCTTATTAGAATCCAGGGAAGTAATACTACTAGGTGATTTTAATATTGATCTAACAAAAGTAAATAATGCATGGACGCAAATTACTAATTCATTCAACCTTCACCAACTAGTTAGTTTACCCACGAGAGTCACACAAAACTCAAGCACAATAATTGATCACATCTACGTATCAAATCCTAAAAACATCATAGAAACATGTGTCCCTGTCTATAACTGCAGTGATCACTACCCAGTATGTACTACATGGTCAAAAAAAGGAACAAAAATTCCCAAACCTGGCCATAAAAACATAACATATCGTTCCTTTGCAAAATTTAATGAAAAGCTTTTACTTCTTGAACTAAGTAACTCAATGCTCTCAGAAACATTCAACATTACTGATCCAGACCCGGCCATCGAGTTTTGGATAAAAACTTTCACTGAAATTTACAATAAACATGCTCCACTTAAAACCATAAGGGTCAAACATGTCCCCAAACCGCCTTGGCTCACAAAAGAACTAGAAGAAGCATGCTATCTTAGAGATTTCTTAAAAAAACATAAATACCATGAAGAGTCAAAAAGATTACGAAACGCCATAAACTCACAGAAACGTCGAGAAAAAAAGAAATATTTCCAAGATTTACTATCTTCCAAACAAAACTCAAAAATCATTTGGAGGTCCATTAATCAAATAACAAACAAACAATCATCTTCCAAATCAAATGTAATCAAAGATGTTACTGCTGAACAACTCAACAATCACTTCATAAACGTTTCTACTAATGTTGTTAGCAATGACAATTCAAAATCCAATAACCTAAACACATTAAAACAATACTACCAAGAAACGCATATTCCCTCAAAACTCCACATACCATTTATTTCTGTTTTTGAGGTCCATAATTACATGATTCACCTCAAACAGTCAAGGACACGAGGTGTTGATGGAATAGACAGCAGAATTCTAAAACTTTCAGCTCCAGTTATCACAGACACTCTCACATATATATATAACCAATGTCTTGAAAAGAACTATTTTCCCAATGCCTTCAAAACTGCTAAAGTGATCCCCATCTACAAATCTGGTGACACTTCAGATCCCTCAAATTATAGGCCAATCTCTATTATATCCCTTCTTTCAAAACCCCTGGAAAAACATATAAATAAACACTTAGTCAGTCATATAGAAACTAACAACCTACTCCACCCTAATCAGTCAGGATTCAGACAAAATAACTCGTGTCATACTGCACTGACTAGTCTCATAGACAATTGGCTAACAAACATTAATGAAAATAAATTTTGTGGAGTATTATTTGTAGATTTCAAAAAAGCATTTGATACAATTGACCACACACTTCTCATCAGAAAGCTAGACCTGTACAATATATCGTCAAATAGTCTAGAACTACTTGCTTCTTATCTCAAGAACAGACAACAGTGTGTTTCAACAACTACATCCACATCCAATCTAAAACCCATTCATTACGGAGTACCACAGGGATCTATACTAGGACCAATTCTCTTTTCTTTATACATAAATGACCTTCCTCTACATATTGCATCCAAATGTGAACTATTTGCTGATGACACAACCATACATACAAGCCATAATGACATTGACTCTCTTGCAACCATATTACAACAAAGCTGTAATGATCTTGTCAAATGGACAGATCTGAACCACATGTCTATTCACCCCCAAAAAACAAAATGCATGCTTATCACCACCAGACAAAAGCGACAAAATTTACCTCATAATCAGTTTCCAATACATATAAAAAAGGAAGCAATCGAACAAACCTCTCATCACAAAGTTCTAGGAGTGACAATTGATGAAAATCTCAGCTGGATCTACCACATATCTCACCTATGCAAATACTTGTCCCAAAGAGTATACCAGTTGACTAAAATTAAACACTTCCTTGACTACCATTCAAGGAAATTATTCTTTCAAGCTTATATACAATCCTCAATAGACTATGGGATTCTGCCAGTGCAAACACTATGAAACCCTTATCAAGTCTGTATAAACGTGCTCTCAAACTTATCCTCCTGAAGAAAACAACATTACTTGACGTGGATTATACTCAGTTAAGTATTCTCCCCCTACAACAAAGACTAAAATATAACAAGGGCATCCTGATGTTTAAGATAATGGCAGGAGCTGTCCCCACATCCTTAAGAGATAAGTTCCCAATGAATCGTTCCAGAAATACTGAAAAGCCAAGTATCCCAATCCCAAGAATAGACTTGTTCAAGTCCAGTTTACTATACTCAGGCCCTGTACAGTGGAACTCCCTTTCCGATTCAATTAAACAGCACCAATCATTGTCGACCTTCAAAAATCACCTAATGCACTTGATGCATCAAAACTAATGAACCAGTACTCATCCTGTTGGCTATATATAATTCTCCCCCTTTCTCTCTCTTCTTCTGTGTGTGTGTGTGTGTGTGTGTGTGTGTGTGTGTGTGTGCGCGTGTGCGTGTGTGTGTGTGTGTGTGTTTAAATGTATCTTATATGTATCTTATCTTTGTGCACTTGTAACTGATTTCAAAGAGTAAATTTTCAATATTTTATTTTCATGTCACATTTATCATATAGTATATTCATTATATATGCATAAGTAAAAGATAGGGAGTGTTAAGTGATGATATTATTGGTCAGTTGAAAATTGTGCGCAATACTACCTGGCTAAAAATGTACTGTGTACTCTCTCTCTCTCTCTCTCTCTCTCTCTCTCTCCTCTCTCTCTCTCTCCTCTCTCTCTCTCTCTCTCTCTCTCTCTCTCTCTCTCTCTCGTTGCCTAAACATGTTATCATCCATATTGAGAAATACTTTATTCATTTTTTGTACTATTTAATAATCACGTGTTGAATGCAGTTGATTTTGTATAATTTTTTAATTCTCAAGTAAGCTGAATAATTATGTTCATTATGATTACAAAATGGTTATGAACGCGATTTCTATGACCATAAATACATAATCATAAGATTCAGGTATTAGAATATGTATGTTTTAATATATATGCCTTACAGCGGATGGATTCTTTTTGTGTTCCGTTACATGACTTGATTAAAATTAGGCATATATTTCTTTTAAAATGAAGTTTATTGATGACATGAGCGCGAATTTTGTGTGTGTGTGTGTGTGTGTGTGTGTGTGTGTGTGTGTGTGTGTGTGTGTGTGTGTGGGGTGTGGTGAGTGTGTTTGGGTGTTGTGTGTGTGTGTGGGGGTGGTGGTGGTGGATAATTGTTTTTATTTGTCGTCTCCCCTTGTATTAAAATATTATGATTTGCATGACTTTTTGTTGTTGTTGTTGATGGGTCCTACCTCAAGTTTTTGATGTCTTGTTCTTGTTTATTTTCTGTTTTAACTTTGCTGCTTGCTTTTGTTTCTTCTTTTTTATATGAAGTATGAATGTAAAAGAAAGGATAATATTGTCACCTGATATGATTGTTTGACTTGTATCATTCTTCTTTTTTCTATGACTAAATTTTTTTTTTTAAGAAAAAACAACAACAACAAAAAACAAAAAAACAAAAACACACACACACACACAAAAAACCTACCACCTCAAGTACATGTGCGCCTGCGGATATGTGCTTATAAATATAAGTGTGAGTAAGTGTGTGTGTGTGGTGTGTGTGTGTGTGTGTGTGTGTGTGTGTGCTTTTGTGTGTGTGTGTGTGTGATTTGTATATGCATTTGCCTGCGAGCGTGCATGCGTGAGTGAGTTGTATGTATGTATGTATGAATGTATGAATGTATGTATGTATGTATGTATGTATGTGTGTGTGTGTGTGTGTGTGTGTGTGTTTGTGTGTGTGTGTGTGTGTGTGTGTGTGTGTGTGTGTGTGTGTGTGTGTGTGTGTGTGTGTGTGTGTGTGACCTACGTGTAGGAGTGAGTTTTACGTGTATTATTATCATACTATTATCACTATTGTTGATATTATTCTTATTGTCATCATTATAATCATTGTATTATCTTTAGTTCCTTCTGAGTTCATTTTGTTGTTATGACTTGTAACAATGTTGTAGCTAAGTATTTTTGGGTGGACTTTTCTTGGTTGCTAAGTTGTCTATTTCATTATGTTTCTTTGGTTGCTCTTTATCTATTAACGCTTCTCTTTTCTTTTATAATCAAAATTATTTTATTGTGGCTTCTGATTTTCGTCTTCTGAAAGTGTGCATTTTTACTATCTTATTATGTATAATGTCCTTATTCCTTTATGTTGTTTGGTACTGCATATAGTTTTACTGTTTAGTATCTTTTTATCTTGATGTTTTCCCTGAAAAGGGCGGGGACTGGATGTAAAAAAGCACATGAGTGCTTATCTATTATCCTCGAATAAAGAATTTTGCGTTGCCTTGCCTTGCCTTGTCTCTCTCTCTCTCTCTCTCTCTCCTCTCTCTCCTCTCTCTCTCTCTCTCTCTCTCTCCTCTCTCTCTCTCTCTCTCTCTCTCTCTCTCTCTCTCTCCAATGATGTAGTCAGCTATTGCAGTAGTTCAGTATCAAGGATACCAGATGAATACTTGATTTACCATCAGACTCCTGATCTGAAGGAAATGGATCTGAACAAAGGTCATGGCTGTGCCAGTCTGTTGCCACACAACCTCCAGCCTCCAAGCCAAAACAAAATCTTCTCTATGGAAAGAGTGGGCTGTCTTGGCCGGTGGTATGGATAACTCCAAAAGCAGCAGCAATGCTTTATGATACATTGGCTTTGAGTCATGCCACTTTCATACAGAAACCAAAGCACATGTGAAAGTTTTGCTATTTTAATGGATGGCACTGCTCTCGTTGCGACACATCTCCCTGAGGGTAAAAGCTTGAATGTCGTGCTGAGAAATCTGCCCTGACTGAAGCGGAACGTTATAGTCTACTTACTGTGAGAACAAATGGAAACAAACAGTAAAGTTTTACCTTTGAATGCACCACTTGAATGACAAGAAAGCAGATAGGACACTTACATCAGAGTAGACAGACATCAAACATGACTATGTTGACATCATGTAGCTTGGTGTAGTCGACTGAAAACATGGTCTGCCTGCCTAACTCGCCTGTTCCCGGATTTATTTTTCCGATAGTCTGAGCTGATCCGTCCTGTGTGTGTTGGATGGTGCACAACTTCAAGTCCTGTGATTTGTGACGCTCCACCACATAATGAGACGGAGTGCACATGAGGTCAATTTTTAGTTATTGACATGTTATTAATGTGCAATAAAGTGGCTATCAAATACAAAAAACAGATTGAAAATCGGACAATTCTGTGCAACATTATTATGAATTGAAATGATAGACTGCAGGATGGGACAAAATGAGAAACGGGCAAGTTTATTTTAGTAACAGGTTGTCAGAATGAGTGCTTTGGTATTTTCAAAACACATTTAAAAGCAAAAGGAATAAAAATGATACCTTGATATTTCACTATAAGATAAATAAACAGATCTAGTTTAATAATCAATCAAAATCACAAAATTGACAACTTGACCCCCACTTGCCTTTAAAGGCTCCTAGCGCAAAATTGGGTAATGTGCTAAGCGACTCATTTCGTGGTGGAGCGTCACATTTCTTTTTCCCGTAGTCTGAGGTGATCTGTCCTGTTTGTGTTAAGGTGATCTGTCCTGTGTGTGTTCAGGTGATCTGTCCTGTGTGTGTTGGATGGTGCACAACTTCATGACCTCTTTTTTGGCTTCAGTGAAAGACAGCCATTAAAATTTAGCATTGTTCCCTGCTTCAGAAATTAAATAGCACATCTATTTTGTTCTCTTTGCTTCTTTTGGTATATCATTTTGACCATCTGCCTTTGTCTGTCTGTCTCTCTTCCTGCCTGTCTGTCTCTCTCCTTCTTGCTGTCTCTTGCTTCCCCTCTGTCTACCCATATTGAATAAATAAGCTAAATTTACTCTCTCTCTCTCTCTAACTGCCTGCCTGTCTCAGATATGATATCCTGTTTTTTCTCTGTCTTTTTATGTATCTCTCTGAAATAGTAGGCCTATCTTACTGTCTTTCTATCTATATTACTGTCAGCTCTTTGGTGTATAAAACTGACTTACGTTGTCCACCTTCCCGTGGTGTTTGTGTGTATGCATGATGGACAAAGCATGTGCGTGCATGTGTGCATGTGGTCGTGTGTGTGTGTGTGTATGTATGTATGTGTGTGTGTTTTGTGTGTGTGTGTGTGTGTGTGTGTGTGTGTGTGTGTGTGTGTGTGTGTGTGTGTGTGTGTGTGTGTCTGTATGGGCGTGTGGATGCGTGCATGCATGCGTTTATGGGAATGTGTGTGTATGTGTGTGTGTGCGTGTGAATGTGTGTGTGTGTAAATGTAAGTGTGTGTGTGTGTGTGTGTGTGCACGTGCGTATACACAGCATGCTTTCGCCTGATACCCTACAACAGCTGTTAGGTTTTGTGTGTTGAAGGTGCCACCAGTTTCCCTCCAAGTGGCCAGAAGAAAAGACAGCACACAAGAGATAGCCAGACTTGTAGGGACTACAGGAGAAGACAGCACACAGGAGATGGCCAGACTACAGGAGAAGGCAGCACACAGGAGATGGCCAGACTACAGGAGAAGACAGCACACAGGAGATAGCCAGACATGTAGGGACTACAGGAGAAGACAGCACACAGGAGATGGCCAGACTACAGGAGAAGGCAGCACACAGGAGATGTACAGACTACAGGAGAAGACAGCACACAGGAGATAGCCAGACTTCAGGAGAAGGCAGCACACAGGAGATGTACAGACTACAGGAGAAGACAGCACACAGGAGATAGCCAGACTTGTAGGGACTACAGGAGAAGACAGCACACAGGAGATGGCCAGACTACAGAAGACAGCACACAGGAGATGGACAGACTACAGGAGAAGACAGCACACAGGAGATGGACAGACTACAGGAGAAGACAGCACACAGGAGATGGCCAGACTACAGAAGACAGCACACAGGAGATGGACAGACTACAGGAGAAGACAGCACACAGGAGATGGACAGACTACAGGACTGCAGGTACTATAGGAGGGTGCTACTGTGAACACTACCTCTGAGGGCTTCAGTCATCTGTGAGTTCGTTTCTTTTTTTCAACTGGTGCAGACCTGCCTACCGTATGATTTTATCGTATTTTTACGATTTGTAACCCTAAATACGATTTTCTTGATAAAAGTACGATTTTGACAATCACAAAAAAAATAAATAAACTGTGGCAAAGGGTTCAAGGGAAGTAACTCTTCCATGCTGATATTTACTTTCCTTGTCAGCGATTACTTCCCTTGTCTGTGTTACCCAAGATCGTTAGTCAAGATTGTCAGTCATCACTAGAGGATCCTCTCTCTCTCTCTCCCTCTTCTCCTCTCTCTCTCTCTCTCTCTCTCTCTCTCTCTCTCTCTCTCTCTCTCTCTCTCTCTCTCTCTCTCTCCCTCTTTTTATCATGATGTCGTCACTGGGGGGAGCGGGGACTGGATGTGAAAGAGGCACACGAGTGCTTCTCTCTTGTCCTGCCTTGCCTTGCCTTGCCTTGCCTTGCCTTGCCTCTCTCTCTCTCTCTCTCTCTCTCTCTCTCTCTCTCTCTCTCTCTCTCTCTCTCTCTCTCTCTCTCTCTCTCTCTCTCTCTCTCTCTCTCTCGCTATTCTCTTGAAACATCTAGGATGTTTATGTAACTTTTTTTTTTTTTTTTAATTTTATTTTATTTACATTTGTATTGATAGTATCTCTACCCCCCCTCCCCTCCAATAAGGATATTAGTTATTTTTTTCCCCCTTTTATCCAATTGTATGACTTATGTCACATGTATAACTCTTGATAGGTGGTGGTGGATTGATGTTTTCAGTTGTTTATTTATCTAGTTTTCTTGTTTGCTCCTTACCTATTAACACTTTTTTTATTCTTCCATAATCAAAATATTTTATTGTGACTTCAGATTTTTGTCTTCTGATTGAGTGAATTTTTTATTACCTTATCATATATAGTGTCCTTATTCTTGTGTGTTGTTTGGTACTGCGTAAAGCTTTATTGTTTAGTATCTTTTCAACTTGATGTATCCCTGAAAAGGGCGGGGACTGGATGTAAAAAAGCACATGAGTGCTTATCTATTATCCTCGAATAAAAGACTTTGCCTTGCCTTGCCTTGCCTTGCCTTCCCTCTCTCTCTCTCCCTCCCTCCCTCCTTCCCTCTCTCTCTCTCTCTCCAGTACACACACATACAAATATACACACTATCTTTCTATCATACTCACACCCAGCCACACACACTCTCTCTCCTCTCTCTCTCTCTCTCTCTCTCTCTCTCTCTCTCTCTCTCTCTCTCTCTCTCTCTGTCCCTCCCTCCTTCTCAGACAAACTTTCTCTCTTACACACACACACACACACACACACACACACACACACACACACACACACACACACACACACCTCTCTCTCTCTCTCTCTCTCTCTCTTTCTCTTTGACACACACACACACACACACTCTCTCTCTCTCTCTCCCCTCTTATCTCCCTCTCTCTCTCACTCCCTCCTGTTTCTCTCCCTCCCCTCTCTCTTATCTACCTCTCCTCTCTCTCTTTCTCTCCCCCTCCCTCTTGTCTCTCTCTCTCTCTCTCTCTCTCTCTCTCTCTCTCTCTCTCTCTCTCTCTCTCTCCCCTCTCTCTCTCTCTCTCTCACTCTCTCTCTCTCTCTCCCTCCCTCCCTCTTGTCTCTCTCTCCCTCCCTCCCTCCCTCCCTCTGCTCTCTCTCTGTTTCTGTCTCTGTCTCTGTCTCTGTCTCTCTCTCTCTCTCCTCTCTCTCTCTCTCTCTCTCTCTCTCTCTCTCTCTCTCTCTCTCTCTCTCTCTCTCTATCTCATTTCTATATTCTATTCTTTCTTGGTTTGGTTTTTACCTTTCTTCTCTCCAGTTTCCAACATATTATTATTATACTTTTTTTTTCTCCTTTGTTTGGGATCTTTTCTAATTATCATTTTTATTATTATTTTATTTATTTATTTTCATTTTTTTTAAAATCATTATTATTACTTTATTTTATTTTATTTCTTTACTTATTATTTGTTTTTTTCATTATTATTATTTTATTTATCTATTATTTTTTTTTTTCTTCTTCTTCTTCTTCTTGGCTTATCTGGGCCTGGTGAATAGTTCTTGTTACTGTGTTGCTTATCTGGGCCTCTTGTGGAAAGTCCATCCTGCTTAATTGTGTGTATGTGTGTGTGTGTGTGGGTGTGTGGGTGTGTGTATGTTTTGTTTGCTGCTGCTTATTACTATTTTTTTTCTTTCCACATGGCGCACAGGCGAGCGCGGGAGTGTGTGTGTGCGATCCTCCTGAGTGTTGATTGATACTAGCTTATCCATTGATGCATTTTCGGCCTTACAATGGTGAAAGATGAAAGATGCGTATCAAAGACATTACAGTGTGCATCCCGGGAGGGACCAGAACTCTAGTTGTGAGTGCTGTGCCAGCTAAGGCTAACTAAAAGCTTTTTTCAGGCTGTGACAGTGAATGGACTGGTGTGTGTACACTCCTGTGAATGAATTACTCTCCGGGTGTTCCATATAATCGCCATCTTGCCAACACAAGCTGAGACATTGATGAATGCAACATTAAATCTGAACAAGCAAGCAGAAACATTACAAGTGTGAGCACTGTGTGGTGTTGTTCCTGATCTTGCCGAAAGCCCTTGCCAGTTCCTGGACAAAGTGTGTAGACTGGTAATCGGCACCCTTGTGACATTTATCACCAAGTCACCCTGAGAAGTGTATAAGAGTATAATTGGTACACCCACTGAACACACTTTTAAAAAAATCTTTTTTTTCTTTTCTTTTTTTCTTTTTTAAAAATTATTTTATTTTATTTTTTATTATTATTATTACTTTCTTATATTTGCCAATATTGTTGTTAGTTTGATTGGACAATATGTATATAACGTGTGTGATTGTGTCTTTGAGTACTATTGAAATTGTTGTGTCTTGAGTACTATTGAAATCATCCATTTTTCTTCCCTTACATTTCATCATCCCCCCAGTGCCTTATTCCCATCCCCATTATTCACCCTTTATAAAGTTTGTATTTTTTGGCTAACTATTGAAATCATTCAATTTTTTCCCTTACATTTCAGCATTCCCCCAGTGCCCTACTCCCATCCCCATTATTCACCCTTTATAAAATTGATTCTTACCTTCTCTTGCTACACATCATTGTTAGTTCCACTGGGTTATACAGTTATATACACTGTATGTGTATCCTTATGTAACTTGAAATCAGCTTTTTTTCTCTTCTTCTTACATTTCATCCTTCCCCTTATTGAGTACCCACTCCCCCTTATTCCTATTTATCCCTAATTAATCTTCACCTTTTCCAGTTTTTAGACACATTATCACATTCCTAACAAAAATCAACACAAATAGATGCATTCAAGACTCAACACGTGGCCCTCAAAGGAAGGCCTACGAATTTGCCAATTAAATATAAATCACGCAGTTAATAAAATTGATGACATATCAACACTTATTAGAAACCATGGCAAACCATTTCACATACTAGGGCTATCTGAATCAAGACTTTCGAAACACATATTAGACAGTGACTTATATATCCCAGGATATAAAATCATACGAAAGGATCCACAAAAGCAAAAAGAAACAGGAATCATCATATACATTAGTGAATCTATAATGTTCAAGCGTCTCATCCATCTAGAACATTATGATGTAGAATCTGTCTGGCTTGAAGTCTCAATGAAAGGTTCACCACCTATAGCAATGGGATTCTGCTATAGGAATCCAGCAGAAAGAAAAAATTGGATAGACAAGTTTGATGCAATGATGAACGCAGTCCTATTAGAATCCAGGGAAGTGATACTACTAGGTGATTTTAACATCGATGTAACAAAAGTAAATAATGCATGGACGCAAATTACTAATTCATTCAACCTTCACCAACTAGTTAGTTTACCTACAAGAGTTACGCCAAATTCAAGCACTATAATTGACCACATTTACGTATCAAATCCTAACAACATCATAGAAACATGTGTCCCTGTCTACAACTGCAGCGATCACTACCCTGTCTGTACTACTTGGTCTAAAAAAGGAACAAAAATTCCCAAACCTGGCCATAAAACCTTAACATATCGTTCCTTTGCTAAATTCAATGAACAGCTTTTCCTTCTCGAACTAAGTAACTCTATGCTCTCAGAAACATTCAACATTACTGATCCAGACTTGGCTATCGATTTTTGGATAAAAACTTTCACTGAAATTTACAATAAACATGCTCCACTAAAAACCAGAAGGGTCAAACATGCCCCCAAACCGCCTTGGCTTACAAAAGAACTAGAAGAGGCATGTTATCTTAGAGATTTCTTAAAAAAACATAAATATCATGAAGAGTCAAAAAGATTACGAAATGCCATAAACTCCCAGAAACGTCAAGAAAAAAAGAAATATTTCCAAGATTTACTATCTTCAAAACAAAACTCAAAAATTATTTGGAAGGCCATAAATCAAATAACGAACAAACAATCCTCTTCCAAATCAAATGTAATCAAAGATGTTACTGCTGAACAACTCAACAATCACTTCATAAACGTTTCTACTAACGTTGTTAGCAATGATGATTCAAAATCCAACAACCTAAACACACTAAGACAATACTGCCAAGAAAAGCATATTCCTTCGAAACTCCACATACCATTTATTTCTATTTTTGAAGTCTATAGTTATCTGATTCACCTCAAACAATCCAGGACAAGAGGCCTCGATGGAATAGACAGCAGAATTCTAAAACTGTCAGCTCCAGTTATCACTGAGACTCTAACATATATATATAACCAATGTCTTGATAAAAACTATTTCCCCAATGCCTTCAAAACTGCTAAAGTGATCCCCATCTACAAATCTGGTGACACTTCAGATCCTTCAAACTATAGGCCAATCTCCATTATATCCCTCCTTTCAAAACCCCTGGAAAAACATATAAATAAACACTTAGTCCATCATATAGACACTAACAACCTACTTCACCCTAACCAATCAGGATTCAGACAAAATCACTCGTGTCATACTGCACTGACTAGTCTCATAGACAATTGGCTATCAAACATTAATGAAAGTAAATTTTGTGGAGTATTATTTGTAGATTTCAAAAAAGCATTTGATACAATTGACCACAAAACTTCTCATCAGAAAGCTAGACCTGTATAATCTATCATCAAATAGTCTAGAACTACTTGCTTCTTATCTTAAAAACAGACAACAGTGTGTCTCAACAACTACATCCACATCCAATCTAAAACCTATTCACTATGGAGTACCACAGGGATCAATACTAGGACCGATTCTCTTTTCATTATACATAAATGACCTTCCTCTACATATCAAATCCAAATGTGAACTATTTGCTGATGACACAACCATACATACGAACCATAACGACATTGACTCTCTTACAACCACATTACAACAAAGCTGTAATGATCTTGTCAAATGGACAGAACTGAACCACATGTCTATTCACCCCCAAAAAACAAAATGCATGCTGATCACCACCAGACAAAAGCGACAAAATTTACCCCAAAAACAGTTTCCAATCCACATAAGAAAAGAAGCAATCGAACAAACCTCTCATCACAAAGTTCTAGGAATAACAATCGATGAAAACCTCAGCTGGTTCTACCACATATCTCATCTATGCAAATACTTGTCCCAAAAAGTATACCAGTTGACTAAAATTAAACATTTCCTAGACTACCATTCAAAGAAATTATTTTTTCATGCTTATATACAATCCTCAATAGACTATGCTTCAACCCTCTGGGATTCTGCCAGTGCAAACACTATGAAACCATTATTAAGCCTACATAAACGTGCTCTCAAACTTATCCTTCTGAAGAAAACAACCTTACTTGAAGTGGATTTCACTCAGTTAAGTATTCTCCCCCTACAACAAAGACTGAAATATAACAAAGGCATAATGATGTTTAAAATAATGGCAGGAGCTGTTCCCACATCCTTAAGAGATAAGTTCCCAATGAATCATTCCAGAAATACTGAAAAGCCAAGTGTCCCAATCCCAAGAATAGACTTGTTCAAGTCTAGTTTGCTATACTCAGGCCCTGTGCTGTGGAATTCCCTTCCCGATTCAATTAAACAGCACCAATCATTGACAACATTCAAAAATCGCCTTCAATTTCACTTGATGCATCAAAAATACTGAACCAGACTCATCCTGTTGGATATATACATATATATGTGTGTATGTGTATATGTGTGTGTGTATTTATGTATATATATATATATATATATATATATATATATATATGTATATGTATATATATATGTATATATATATGTATATATATATGTATATATATCACCATATCCCTCTCCCTCCCTCCCTCCCTCTCCCTCTCTCTCTCTCTCTCTCTCTCTCTCTCTCTCTCTCTCTCTCTCTCTCTGTCTGTCTGTCTGTTTGTCTCTTCTATCTTGATGAAGGCTGTATTCATACTTATGTTTTCAATTTTAATCTGAAATTTGATTATTATTGAGTTTGATAAATGTTTAATATCTCAATGTTTAAAGTTTAGTTAGTATGTGTTTTTTAATTATGCTGTGTTGTTATTCATTTTTGTGATTACATAGGCTATTCACTGAGATTGATCATTACAGTATATATAAACTATGTGTATTTTATCTACGATGTGTAGATGTTCATTTTATAGCTATATTGAATTTGATTTGTGTGTCACTAGTTAGTGATTCTCTCTCTCTCTCTCTCTCTCTCTCTCTCTCTCTCTCTCTCTCTCTCTCTCTCTCTCTCTCTCTCTCTCTCTCTCTCTCTCTCTTACCATCCATATTGAGAAATGTTTGTTCATATCTTGTACTCCCTTTTTGATAATTACGTGTGATGAATGTAATGATTTCCATGTAAAATTTTAATTAATTATCGTAAAAAAAGGATAAAATAACACTGAACAATTTTGTCCACTACCACATAAAATATAATTAGAAACATACATTTTATGATTGTGCTCAGAAGATTGATAAGATATAAGATATTAGGGTATATATGTCCCAAAATATGTGCCTTACAGCGGATAGATTCCTCTTGTGTTCCGTTCGGTTATGATTTCACTCAGAATTCAAGGCATATATTTCCTTAGAATGAAGTGGGTTTTTTGATGAAATGTGCGAGAACCAGTGAAAATGTGTGTGTGTGTGTGTGTGTGTGTGTGTGTGTGTGTGTGTGTGTGTGTGTGTGTGTGTGTGTGTGTGTGTGTGTGTGTGTGTGTGTGTGTGTGGTGTGTGTGTGTGTCTATATGTGTGTGTGTGTTTGTGTGTGTGTTTGTGTGTGCGTGTGTGTGAGTGTGTGTGTGTATGTGTGTGTGATTGAGTGTATGTTTCTGTGTATATGTGTGTGTGAGAATGTGTGTGTGTCTCTGTGTGTCTATGTGTGTGTGTCTGTGTGTGTGTGTGCGTCTGTGTGTGTGTGTGTGTGTGTGTGTGTGTGTGTGTGTGCGTCTGTGTGTGTCTGTGTGTGAGTGTATGTAGAACATTATCCGATTGATAAAAATGTTTTGCCTATTTTGAAACATCTAGGATGTTCTATGTAAAAAAAAAAACATAATGATAATAATTCTGATTTATTTTAATTATATTTTTATTGGTAGTATGTCTCCCCCCCCCCCCTCAAATAAGGATATTAGTTTTTAAATTTTCCCCTTTATCCAAATGTATGATTTATATCACATGTATAATTTTTGACAGATGGTGGTGGTTTGATGTTTTTTCTTGAGTTGTTTATTTCATTTTGTTCTCTTGTTTGCTCTTCATCCATTAACGCTTTCTTCTCTTCCATAATCAAAATCTTTTATTGTGACTTCAGATTTTTGTTTTCTGATCGAGTGCATTTTTTTTATTACCTTTTCATATATAGTGTCCTTATTCTTGGGTGTTGTTTGGTATTGCGTAAAGTTTATTGTTTAGTATCGTCTCAATTTGATGTATCCCTGAAAAGGGCGGGGACTGGATGTAAAAAAGCACACAAGTGCTTATCTATTATCCTCGAATAAAATACTTTGCCTTGCCTTGCCTTGCCTTGTCTCTCTCTCTCTCCTCTCCTCTCCTCTCCTCTCCTCTCCCTCTCCTCTCTCTCTCTCCCTCTCTCTCTCTCTCTCTCTCTCTCTCCCTCTCTCTCTCTCACACACTGTCTCTCTCACACACACACACACATACACACACACACACTCTCTCTCTCCTCTGTCTCTCTCTCTCACACACACACACTCACACACACACTCACACACACACACACATACACACACAACACACACACTATGATACACATACATATACTATGATAGACACACACACTCACACTGGAACACATACACACACACTTACACACACTTACATACACAAACACACACACACTTACACACACACACACACACACACACACACACACACACACACACACACACACACACACACACACACACACTATTCATCCACTGTCATTTGTTTTGTAATGTGTAAATCTGTTCTCTTGGCGGTGCTGACAGCCATCCTCCCTCTCCACTACCCATCTCCACCCCCTCCCCCCTGACACATGAAACTTTTCTATTCTAATCACTGAGTAAGGATATGTTGTTGAAAACAGTGTCCTGAAAAATCACACTCACAGATCTCTAAACTTTTTTTTTTTTTTTTTTTTTTTTTTGCTGCCTCGTCTTCTGTGACGTTCCCGTACTGCTGTTCCCCCGCCGCTCATTTCAATCCCCCCGCCACAGCCATACCCAGATTCGTTGTGTCTCACCCCCGGGGTCGGGAGTCCACAGGGAGCTCATCAATATTAGGCCGCCGCGGGGCCACCAGCCAGAGGGGCCCTGCACTTCTGCTGGGTCACTTTGGTGGTGTTCAGTGGTGCCTGTTCTGAGCTAACATACGCAGGACACCACCTACTAAGCCCCCTACTAACGACAGTATTAGCTCAGTCGCGGAGCCAGACTGAGTGAGTCACCCACCCAAGGTGGCGACCACCACAACGTCCCTCCAACGACCGCCTCCCCACGAACCCCCAACCCCAAAGGCTTTGACACAAATTCACCACAGGCACAGAAGCGTATGGGGAAACCGAATCTGAGGTCACCATGAGACCAGAGCAACGGAGGCCACCGAATCAGAGGCAATTTTTATTATTGCATGATGATCAATGATGATGAGGATGATGTAATGATGCTGCTGTGGAGGTGCATCCGCTTTGAGACTACTTGACAGGGTTGTTCTCTACGCTTACTGTCATAATATATCCCGGCGTCAACCAGGCCCGAGAGATACAGACACCTGCAGTGTTGGTCAGGTAATTTGAGCAACACTCTCAAATTCGCATCCGTAAAGTGGATGAAGCTCGACTGTGTGGTCCCAGTCTCCCCACTGAGCCCACAGCACACTCACTCTGGGTAGGAGCCGGCCGGAGCCCGAAAAAATCCCTATGACTTATGGGATTCGAACCCGCGACCTTCCAGTCCGGAATCCACGGCGCTAACCACTGCGCCATGGTGGCTGGTTGATCTCTAAACTTACTTAGAACTTGAAGCAAGAGATATAATGAGTGGACAGGTGGGCTTTCATGTTCACTTTGTTTCAGTTTCTGTTTTGTTGGATGCCTGCCTGTTCATCTCTGAGTGTCTTGTCTAGTGCCGTCTTTAGTCTTTCTAAGATTATTCTTGTCAGTATTTTCCCTGGGATAGACAGCAGCATGATTCCTCTCCAGTTGTTGCAGGATGATAGATCCCCTTTCTTTGGAAGTTTCACAAGGTAACCTTTCTTCTAGTCTTCTCGCACACTCTCTTGGTCCCAGATCTTGAGTAGGAGTGGATACATCATGTCAGTTGAAGTATGGATGTCTGCCTTCAGTGCTTCAGGGGGTATATCGTCGGGACCTGCTGCTTTGCCTGACTTTAAAGACTTTATGGCTTTGGTGATCTCATTTTTGGTGAGGGGGGCCGATGTTGATGCCAAGGATTTCAGTAGGTGGTGGGATATCTAGCGGGACAGATGGTGCTGGTCTGTTGAGTGTTTCTTTGAAGTGCTCTGCCCATCTTGCTGTCTGGTCCTCTTCACCTGGAATGGTATTGCTGTTCTTGTCTTTGACAGGGCAACTTGGTTTACTGTTTTTTCCTGAGAGGGTCCTCATGATCTCATACAGTCTCTTCATGTTTCTTTGGCCTGCTGCAGTGTCTGCTTCCTGAGTCAGCTCCTCGATGAAATTTCTCTTGTCTTTTCTTGCACTTCTTTTTACTACACGGTTTTTGTCCCAGTAGCGTGCTTTCAATATGTGCTTCTCTTTTTGATCTTGTGTTTTGTTGATCTGGTCTTTCAGCTATTTTCTCTGGGTGATCAGTGCCCATGTTTCTGTTGTCAGCCATTCCTTGTGTTTTCTTGTATTTTTTCCCAAGACTGCTTGGCATGTTGTCTTCCAGGTATCATGTAGACTGTGCCACTGCTCTTCGATCGTTTCCTCTGGCATCTGGGAAAGCATGCTGAATTTGTTTCTTAGTTCCAGCTTGAATTCCTCTGTTTTCGCTCTGTCTTTAAGGCTTTGCACGTTGAATTTGTGCAATGGTCTTCCTGCCTTGTCGGTGAAGGCTTTGAGCTTGGTCTTGAGGATGGCTACTACAAGGTGGTGGACTGATGCTGCGTCTGCTCCACGTTTCACCCTGACATCATGCAGGCTCCTTCTCCACTTTCGCCCAATGGTGATGTGGTCGATCTGGTTTTCAGTCCTGCCATCTGGGGAAGTCCATGTGGTCTTGTGGACTTTCTTGTGGGGAAAGATGGTGCCTTCAATGACCAGGTCATTGAAGGTGCAGAACTCTGCTAAGAGTTCACCATTTTCATTCTGGTCTCCCGTGTCATCCCAACTTTTGCATTCAGGTCTCCCATTAGGATCTTCAAGTCCCTCTTTGGTGTTTTGTCCACTATGGCTTGGACTTGCTCGTAGAAGTTCTCTTTTTCTTCTAAATCAGTGGCATTTGTTGGAGTATAGCATTGGAGGATGGTAACTTTCCTGCCCTTTGAGTTGAATTGGGCATTGAGGATCCGTGGTGACACTGGTTCCCAGAATAATAGCGCTTGCGTTGCCTCAGGTTTCATCAGCAGTGCTACTCCGTGTGTGTGTGGTGGGGGGGGGGGGGAGCTGGCCTTCTTTCTGTCCAGAGTAGATGATGGTATCTCCACTCGCTAGTCTTGACCGTCCGGTTCCATTCCATCTAGTCTCGCACAGGCCAAGAATCTTTAGGTTGTACCTATGCATTTCACATCATGCACAGATCAGATTGCCACAATGCGTATCATCATCGAGCAGTCTCTGGAGTGGCAGACCCCCTTGTATTCAGTCTTTGTTGACTTCCAGAAGGCATTTGACAGCGTCGACAGAGATGTCATCTGGAGACTGATGCACCACTATGGCTTCCCACCAAAGTTCATCACCATCATCCAACAGCTCTATGAAGATGCCACCTGTCAAGTCATCCATGATGGTATATTGACGGAACCCTTCTCTGTACGAACCGGCGTTCGTCAGGGCTGTCTGTTGTCACCAACCATCTTCCTGTTGGTTTTTGACTGGATAATGCGACAGGCCACAGCAGGCAGGAGAACTGGCATACAGTGGACCTTCACAAGGCAGCTGGAAGACCTGGACTTCACAGACAACATCAGCCTTCTCTCCCACAGGCACCAAGATGCACAAGAGAAGCTATGTCATGTTGCGGAGGAAGCCGAAAAGATAGGCCTCCAAATCAACATCAGGAAGACGGAGGTCATGAGGGTGAACAACAAGAAACAAGACCCAGTGCGACTACACCAAGAAAACATGAAAGAAGTTGACAAATTTACCTATCTGGGCAGTGTCGTTAGTAAAGATGTGGGGACAGACAAAGACATCAAGTGCCGAATAAATAAAGCCTGTCGTGCCTTCAACACCCTTCGCCCAATCTGGAGATCAACAGCCCTCTCACTCCACAACAAGATCCGGATATTCAACACCAATGTCAAGTCGGTCCTACTGTATGGCTCAGAAACCTGTCGGGTAACAAAGACCAACACCCACAAACTCCAGACATTCACCAACAGATGTCTTAGGAACATCCTTGGTATCAGGTGGCCAGAAGTAGTCTTAAACAAAGAACTATGGGACAGGACCAGATACGCTCCAATCGAGATGGAGATCAAGGAAAAGGGGATGGATCGGCCATATGCTCCGCAAGCCTGACCCACAAGGGAAGCGGAAAGTAGGTCGACCAAAACAGACTTGGCGCGCAGAAGCACTGAAGCAGAGACGAAGGCAGCCAGAATGACATGGGCCGAGCTGAAGAGGATCTCCCAGAACTGAGTCCGTTGGAGGAGTGTTGTTGTGGCCTATGTTCCCACAGGAATCCACAGGCATAAGTCAAGTTAGTTTCAGTTTGTAGCATTCTATGCAAATTGGATATTTTGAGTCAAATACCATTTTGAGAATAATTGCTGCAAAAATATTTTCTTTATGATGATGATGACCTGAAATAACTGTAAAAGATGGTTGATTTTCAGATTCAAACTTTCTGAAGTTTGTTTGAAAAAAAAATTGTAAGGTCCTTTAACCACAGAAAGTGAAGTTCTAAAACATCCATACATTTTCATTCAAACTTTCTGTATGAAACACACACACACACACACACACACACACACACACACACACACACACACACACACACGCACACACACACACACACACACACACACACACACACACACACACACACACATTTATGTTGGGCAGAGTGTGCATAATTTTGTCTTAATTCATGTATACAGTTTTTCTGTTTTGTTTGTTTTTGTTTTCACCCCCTGTCCCCCTTTCTTTTCACCCCTCTCTCCATTAGGAATTCTTGTTTTTCTCATCTGTCATCTGTCTCTTTCACTGTCCCTCCCTTCGCCAATCTCTGTCAGATAGTCTGTCAATCTGTTTTTATATCTCACTTCCCCACCTCTTTCTTATTTTCTGTGTTTATTTAAGTCAGCATCCTGACATTTCCCTAGTATCCCTACTCACACACATACTCACACACACACACACACTCACATCACACACAGACACAGACACACACACACACTCTCTCTCTCTCTCTCTCTCTCTCTCTCTCTCTCTCTCTCTCTCTCTCTCTCTCTCTCTGTGTCTGAAATGCAAATAGAAGATTGCAAATTTTCGGAAAATGCACTCTTCTTTGTAAAAGTATAGTACTGCCAGGAATCATAGCCACAGTTGGAACCATCAAATAAAGAATACATCAAGACCAAGAAAGATTGGGGATACTATTTTTTGCTTTCAAAATACTATTTTTGACCTGTCCAAATACTATTTTTAATTTGCTGGGGTAGGCAGGTCTGCTGGTGTTTATTGTTTGAAATTAGGCAGCATTTCTCAAACCTCGGCTGTTTTGCTTTCTGCATCTTTAATCTCTCTGTGACCCATGTGTGTACTGTGTATGTGTCTTCGTGACCTTTCTGTGAAGGAAGTTAAGGTCAGACAAGGCAGCTATTTCTGGACCAAAGTTCTGTTCAAATGGGATTAAATTTAGGGATGGACATTGTAAGCCATTGATATCAGTATGGACACCTCTGAAGAAGACAAAACTTAACAAAAACCCCGATAGTTTTCTATTTTATAAGCCAACTTTAATCACCAGTTAAAACATGAACACTATTGTTTAGTCAAGAAAAGGAAATATGTTGGATAAAATTGAGAAAAAAGTGTCAGAAGTCATTGAACATTCACTAAAATTGCAGAAAATCCTACCTTCACACTACACAGCTGTACCACCAACACCACCCACATCACCTACACCACCCATATCACCTACACCACCCATACCACACTCACACCACACTCACATCACCCACACCACCCACATCACACCCACATAACTTGTACCAAACCACATGCATCACCCACAGATTTGCACCACCAGCACCACTTACACCACCAACACCACACTCACCACTTATATAACACTCACATGACCACGCCATCATCGCATCAACAACAGTACACCCACATCACCCACACCCTCACCACCCACACCCTCACCACCCACACCTCATACTGACCACACCACACCAAAGCACCACACCACACCAGCACCACCGACACACACCACACCAGCACCACCGACACCACACACCATTCTTACAAATTCTACATTACCCACATCACCCATGCAACACCACCCAAACCACACTGGAACCACCACCAGCACTTACACCACCAACACCACCATAACGCACTTGCACTCCAAGAGCTTCACACCACTCACACAGCCCACACCACACTTGCACCACCCATATCACTCACATCACATGGTACTACCCCAATATCCACACCTTCACACTACACAGCTGTACCACCAACACCACACCACATCACTCAAACCGACACCCATCACACTGCAACACACCATAGCACACAGTACCACACATACACACCACTTCAAACACACACCACATCCACACACACACCACTCACGCACACACCACTCACACACACACACATACACCACTCACACACACACACACACACACACACACACACACACACACACACACACACACACACACTATGACTACAGTGCAAGGACTGCTTGGGTTGTCTTCATTGCTGTGTTACTTGTCTAAGGGTAACAAAATCAGTTTGTAAGTAGTAGAACATATAATGTAGTGAGGTGAGGTCCCTTAAAAACCAAAACTTAGCAACAGTCAGTGATTGTCTTCTCAGATGAATGTAATGCATGACAATAACAATTCAGTGTAAGTTATCAGTGCACAAACTAACACTCATAGACACAGATACTCACACACACACACACACACACACACACACACACACATACACACACACACACACACACACACACACACACACACACACACACACACACACACACACACACACACGTGTGCAAAAACACGCAGAACAACTTACGCACTCATTAAGTTCTGTTCTGCTTTTTGTAAGAGTAGGCCATTGTGTGCTGGTGGGAACAGTTAAGATTTTACAAAACTGCATACACACGGGGACTAGAGGTAAAAAAGCACAAGAGTGCTTATTTCATTATCAATATAAAAGAAAAAAACACAGACCCCCACCCATACACAGCCTTGCATGTGCATACACACGCACACATACACACACACACATACTCACACACACTCACACACACTCACACACACAAACACCCACCCACTCACTCACACACACACATGCACTTACACACAGACTCTCTCTCTCTGTCACACACATACACACTCACACACACATATTCAATATACTACATACAACATCCACACCACAACTGCACAACAACACACCCAAGCCAAATCCACACCACACCACACCACACCACACCACTCCACACTACACCCACATCACTCCACACTACACCCACACCACTCAACACCACACCACTCCACACCACAGCCACACCACTCCACACTTCACCACACCACATCATTCCACAACATACCATAACATACCAAACAACACCCACACCACACCCACACCACAACACCACCCTTTGCCACACCACTCCACCCATACCATACGTACATCTTACCCATACCTTACCCACTTCGCTTATTTCCTGCAGAAAACCACACCACCCATGACACACACAAACACCACACCTACTCAACACCCACACCCCTGCACCACCAACACAACCCACACCACCCAAACCACCCACAGCATCCACACTGCCTACACGACAACCACACCAGAACACCCAAACCACCCACAGCGTTGACACCACCTAGACAGACCACCTACACAAAAACACTGCACCAACAACATACCTACATCAGCTTCACCACCTGTATCACCTACACCACACCCACATCACTCACTCCATACATACCACACCACCCACAACATAACATAAACACCACAGCCCACATTCCTTCCACCACACCCACACAACCCATACAACTCCAGTACCAGCAATACCACACCACCTACACCATAGCCACATCAATTGCAACACCCACACAACACCTACACTACATTTACATCACCCACACAACCGACATAGCCTACACCACCCACAACACACCACTCACACCTTTCCCACCATCCCTATCATCTCCAACATGCCCACTGCCCCATCCACCTACACTACCCACACCACACCACTGACATGATAACCACATCACCCACAGCATTTACATTTCTTTACCACATCCACACTACATTTGCACAATCCACACCACCCATATAGCCTACACAACACACACCACACCAACCAGACAACCCCAATCACCCACACCGTGCCCACCACCCCATCCAGCCACATAACCCATATCCCCTTCACTAACCACACAATGTCTGCATCACCCACACCATACCCACACAATCTAACCACACCCACACCACCTGAACACCATGTACACAATACTCAAATAACCCACACCACACCTACCATGTGACCCACAACACCAACACATTACCCACACCACACTACACAACATCACCACCACCACCACTACATGACACGTCCCACACCAGCACAACCCAAACAACACCACACACCATCCACACAGCCTAGTGGTCAGAACAATGCGCTGGCAATTTGAAGACCCGTGTTTGAGTCGAGGAGAATTTGATCCTTTTTAACATCAGTGCCGACTCCACTCTCCCCAAAAGTCTTTCGGATGAGACTTTAAACAGAGGCTTCGTGTGTGAATGCACACAGAACATCTTGCACTACGTAAATCTGTTCCGCTTTTCGTAAGAGTAGGTCAAACGTGTTGTGGGTGGGAATAGATGAAATTTACAAAACTGCATACACACGGGGACTGGATGTAAAAAAGCACAAGAGTGCTTATTCCATTTTCCTCGAAATAAAAGAATAATCAATCAAAAATCAATCAATCACCTTCGACACCACAAACTGCATCACACACACAACTCACACCACTCATATCACACGCACACCACAGCCCCTAACGCAACACATCCACCACACCACACCCACACCAATTCACCAACCCATCAAAACTGATACATCACTTAGCCTCATTTATAGACATCATCCACAATATCCTCATCCCTTTCATGACCAAACCCGCAAACCCCCACACCCCCCAAATACACACCCACACCCACCCACCCACCTGCTCACCCAAAAAAATGCATATCACACCACCCATTCCCACACCAACATCACCAACAGCATCCACCTGCCCCCCCACATCCAACATTTTTTCATAAACCCACACACCCCCACTGCTTACACCTCCACACCACACACCTACACCACACACACTACACCACCTACAGTAGGTGACTTTTTAAAACTACATACCACCCCCTACCCGTCCTTCGGATGAGACTTTAAAAACCCAGGCCCCTTTTTGGGGATTGCCGCAGAAAAATTTGCGCACATGTTAAAACCGTTCCCCTTTTTTAAAGTAGGCCATCAGTGCCCGGGGGAACAGATGATTAAAAATTTGACAAAAAACATAAATGGGGGACCCGGGTGAAAAAAAGCACGATTGCTTTTATTTTCCCC
>JASPKP010009652.1:0-10116 GCA_030674155.1 Stramonita haemastoma
AGGGGAAAGGGGGGATTTGAATCCTTAAAAAACGCCAAGTAGTGAAGGACAAAAAAACAAAACCCCCAAAAAACATTCCTTTCATGTGTCATAAACCTTATTTTCCTACCTGTCTGGGTTATTTTTTTTTCCTGACAGGATGTGGGGGTCTGCACAGCTTTCCGTCCCTCTTCCCTGCCTCCACAGCCATCAGCGCTGGAGTGAGCCAAGCCTCTCCGTGAGGGGCGTCGGGCTAAAGCAACCAGCAGAAGGGAAAATCGGTCTGTATGATATCCTTTTTCAATCCATGATCTATTGAATAGGGGTCCCCACCCACTTCGTTTTCAACCTAGGATATTACTGTTGCAATTATCTGGTGTGTGTGTGTGTGTGTTTGTTGTTGTGGTGGTGTTGTTGGTGTGGTGTGTGTGTGTGTTTGGTGTGTGTGGGGGTGTGTGTGTGGGGGTGGGGTGTGTGGTGTGTAGGTTGTGTGTGGTGGTGTTGTTTTTGTGTGTGTGTGTGTTTTGTGTGTGTGTGTGTTGGTGGGTGTGTGTGTGTGTTTTTGGGTTTATTTTGGGTTGTTTGTTGTTGTTGTTGTTGAATTTGGTTTTTGGGTTGTATTATGTGTATTATGTTAATGAAATGTAGTTTTAATACTTTTAAACAAGGATAAAATGGAATAACACCAGTGCTTTTTTTAAAATCCAGTCCCCCCTGTGTATACAGTTGTTAACTTTTTTTCTTCTGTTTTCCCAAAAAGCACACAATACCTACTCTTCTAAAAGCGATTTTTGATTAATTGGCGAAAGATGTTTCTCATGCTTTTACACATGGGGCCTTGGTTATAGTCCATCCAAAGGGGTGGGGGTGTTGTGTGTGTGTGTGTGTGTGTTTGTGTGTGTGTTTTGGGTGGGGTGTGGTTTTGTGGGTGTGTGGGGGGGGGTGTGGGGGGGTTGGGGGTGTGGGTGTGGGTTTTTTTAACATGTGAATATGTGCATGTCTGCCAACCTGAATGCAGGAACAGGGTACAAGAAACCGTGTGTATTTGTGTGTGGTTAAATATGAGTGGGTGTGGTGTGTGTGTGTGTGTGTGTGTGTGTGGGGTTTTGTGTGGTGTGTGTGTGTGTGTGTGGTGTGGTTGGTGGGAAAAGAGGAGAGAGACAACAGACGACAGACAGACAGAAAAACCAGAAAAGAAGACAAGACAGAAAAAAGAAAAGAGAAGAGAGAGAGAGAGAGAGAGAGAGAGAGAGAGAGAAGAAAGAAGACAGACAGACAGACAGACAAAAAAGACAAAAGAGACAGACAACACTGAGACAACAGACAGACAGACAGACAAAAACAGACAGAAAACAGAAAACAGAAGAAGAAAGAAAGACAGACAGAAGAAGAAAAGGAGAGAAGAGAAAGAAAAGAGAAGGGGGAGGCTTTCAGACTTCAGACTTTTACGTACATTGCCTACCACAATACAAAACAATTGGGGGAGAGAGAGAGTGAATAATGAGTGAGTAGTGTATATAGATCATATCAATAATAGATCTTTTTAAAGAATGTAACTTTTTTTCCTTTTCAGCTAGAGCTCCGCGGTCCACCAATGGTAAATTTTTGTTTACTTTGACGTTTTTTTTTTCCCCCCCATTAAAAAGGGACCACATTCCGACTTAGATACAGTTAAAATTTTAACTAAAACAAAACAGGTCCAACTAATAAAATCCACCCTGAAAGGCTTGGCATTCGGGTTGATTTTCCCCTATTAAATTTGGAAAAAAGGAAGGCTGGTTTTGGAACCCAATCCTCACGGTTTTCTTGTCAGACAAAGAATTTGCATGTGTGTGAGGTATGCATGTGTGTGTTTTGTAAGGCCTGCACACAAGCAAATTTTTCAAGAAGGAAGGGGCAGAGGCTAAAATTGGGAATCTAATTCCCACTGATCCCCCAAAATTGAATGCAGCAAACCCAATGGTGGGGAAAAAAAGGTGCTATGAAAAATCTCACCATTGGGAACTTGGGGAAAAAAAAAACTAGCCAAGGGAAAAAATTAGAACAATAATTTAATTCTTTTTTCCCCAAAAATCCAATATATATATACAAAAACAGAGATTCTTTAGTCACATTTTTTCCAACCAGTCACTATGACTTACAACTCCTGTATCTTCTTGGACAGGGTAAGGGGAATGAACTATGAAATTTTGGATTGCTTTAGCTTTGATTGTTGCAAATTTACTTCTTCTTGTTGGTTCAGAGGTTGGAAAAAATATTCTGATATATTTCTCTTAAAAGACGACATAAAATAAATTTTTACTAAATCATTATGACAATAGAGCCAAACTATATTTCAAGTCAAATACATAAAACTGGAAGAAAAGACTGTGGGACAGAGTGCAGATTCAATTAGTTAATTTCTGAATTTTCACCAAAAGGGTTTGTACCCTTTTCATTGACTATGTCATCACAAAGAATTTTTTAAAAAAAAAAACTTCAAAAAGAAAAAAGCAGAAACCAAACCAGTTTTTTTTTTTGGCTCCGTTTGTTTTCTGTTTGCTTTTCTTAAAAGTACATCAATTTCCAAATTTAATTTTGAATTAACTTTTAAAAAAAAGCAAAAAAGGAAAAATGAAAAGCAAATCTGTTTTGTTCCCAAACCATTAAAAATGTCAAAATTGTTTTTCTTTTTTTTAGATTTTTTCCCTGTTGTTTTAAAACAACAAAAAAAAAATAACCTTATTCCCTGTAACGACAAAAAATTTTCCCATCAATGACACTGACTGGGTTCAAAACCATTACTTAACAATAAATCCAAGAGTTTTTAAATAAGACAGGGCAAACTACAAATACTGAAATTCAACCAAACAACTTTTTTTTTTAAAAAAAAACCCCTGTTTAAACTCATAGAATCTTAAAAACAAAAACCTTAAAAAAAAAAAAAAAAATTTCAAAAAGGAAAAAAAAAAAAGGGTTTCTTTTTAAAAGATAAGCTACATATAGTGTATGAAAAAAAACCAAAAAAACCCCCCTTAACCCACACACTTTTAAAAACACCTTCTCTAATGGGAAGATAACGTACCGTGCGATGTAAAATACACATTGCACATTTTCAGTACCTGTTCTTTAAACACAAACTCGAGTTTTTCTCTGCGCTGATTCCAGTGTAGAGCTATCTGGTTCTTTTTAAACAAAGGGTTTTTTACATCTCCTCCTTTGGGGCCAGTCCCCCTTTCAAAGTCCCGTCTGATCCCACTGCAGGGTGCTTCGTCCCCCTGCTGGGCCATGTTTAAATTTTGAGTGGAAGACACCTATTTTGGATGCTATCAAAACCCGACCGGGGGAAAGACTGTTTCTGAAATTGGAACCAAGCGCTATCTGCAAAATCTCCAACTCTGAAAAAAAACTCCTTTTGGAACATTTTTGCCTCCCGTGTTCGGTGTTTGGGGTTAAATGAGGTTTTGTTCCCTTGCGATAACCTGGGCCTTGTTGATTGGGGTAACCAGTTTCCCCTTGGAACGCAACTAGCTTTCCCCCGCGCGGAACGGGCTTTTTTTCCCTTGTTGGAACCCAGCCTTGCTGATTTCCGAACCATTTGCCCCGGGCCACCTTGATAATCCATGCGGTTTGTCCCTCTGCTGGAAGGGGGTTTGTTTCCTTTTTTGAAGCCGGCCTTGCTGATTTGTTGAATGTTGCCTCCTTGGAACCTGCTACAGCTTTCCCCGCTGCGGAACGGGCTTTTTTCCCCTTTTTGGGGACCTGACCTTGCTGATTTCCTGAAATCATTTGCCGCCACCTTGATACGCATCCACCATTTCCTTGCTGGTGAAATGCATTCTGTCCGCCGTTGAAAAGCAGGAGCGTTTTCATTTCTGTAGTTGTTTCCCTGATACCCAAAAAATTTTTCCCCTTTCTCCAACATAATTGTTTTGGAATCCAAAATTTTACCCTGCGGGAATCCCTGCCTGTGCCCGGGGAAGCGGAACTGCCACTGTTTAGTTCATACATTACTGTTACCACCGTCTTGCAGTTGCGTCCACTGAATCCAAACATCTTTTGAGGCATGTTGTAGAGTACGCGGTAAAAAGAAAAAACGGTCCTCCCAATTGCCCCCGACGTAAACGTGGATACCTCGGGGGCATTAAAATTTCCCCATTCCTTGGGGGGAAATTTTTTGGTTGTGTATCCACCCAAAGTAGTTTGACTGCTGCATTCATTGGAGTTTGTGTTCCACCATGACCCAGACTGCGATACATAGCCCAACCTGGACTATCCCAGACTGGGGGCCATTGACCCCACTTTTTGAGACATTGACCATCTGGGGAAAAAGTACCAGTCGGGTCAGACATTGTACCCCATTGCTGTGACATTTTAGATTTGTTTGACATCATCCCCATCTGCTGGGGCATGAAGCCCTCTGTTGCCCCATCATACTTGGCTGTGTAAACATTCCTGCTGTGGGTCATCATACTTTGTGACTGAGGGTGGCCAGATGAAAAGGCAACATCCCCCTGCCTACCCCCTGCCGTCCCAAAACGAGATCGATAATTTCCTGAAACAGAGACAAAATTTTTTTTTAATTTAAATTTAAATTTTTTTTTACTATATTTTTCTATTATGTTTCTTCTATCAAGGATAAGGAATAAGCACTCATGTGCTTTTTTTCATCCATCCCCCCTTTTACCCGTTTTGTAAATTTGTCATCTTTTCCCACCCGGAACCCCAATGGCCTACCTTATAAAAGCGGAACAAGATTAATGTTTACAAGATGTTCTGCATGCATTCACACACAGGGGCCCAGTTCTAGCTCATCCGAAAACTACGGGGGAAAGTGAGTCGCACTGATTTTAACTCCAGGGAAAAAAACCCTTAACAGGAAACAAATCCTCTATAAAAGGCAAAAATTCTTTTTTTTTAGTATTTTCTGTTTAATTGTTTGTTTGGGGAATTTTTTAATTTTTGACTGCTTAATTAATGTCTCACATATCTTCGGAGCACAATTTTTTTAAAAAACATTTTCATTTTATTCTATACTCTTCAGCAAATTTTATCCTTTCACTGGGTTTTCAATTTTATGTTTTTTGACATTTTTCTTAATTACGTATTTTTATTGTTTTTCAAAATAAAGAAATGGGCCTTTTTCTTTCATTTACATACAATGAATTTTTATCAACCAACCGGTTTTAATGACTGAAGTAAGGAAAAACAAACACTCTTCAGCACTTTAAAAAAAAAAAATAAAAATTTTTAATCAAAAAAAAATATGTCTATTTTTAGACTTCATTTCTTATTTTCCAAAAGAAAGTTTGCTTCTCCCTAACTCCTTAAGGGAATCATCTGGCCAATGCCCCCAATTTTTCTGGAGGCTGATGGAAATTTTAACTGGGGAAACCCACCCTGTCCAGGGCAACTTTTACTACTACTACACAAATATTAATATTTTTGGTTTTTTTTTTTTTGTTTGTTTTTTTTTGTTTTTTTTTTTTTTTTTTTTATTTTATTATATTATTTCCTTTTTTTATTTTTATATTAATTTATCATAAATTTATGATACATAAAATTTTTTAAAAACATGGTTCTATATGCTATATCTGCAAAAAAAAAACAAGGGCTTTCGTTTTGACCTATAAACACACAAGCAACCAAAACAATTAATAGTTTTTGCAAACTTGAAGTACACTACCACTAAAATATTAAAAATAAATTGCACAATGCACACAAAACCAAAAAAGCGCCCCACGCCCAAAAAAAACACCACACCACAAACACAGCTTAATGGGATTTTTAGACGTTAAAACAGGCTGGACAGATAGGAAATAAAAAAGAAAGGGGAAAATTTTAGTTTGAAAATTTAAAAAAATGTGTCTTGGGTTTTATTTAAAATGCATAAGTAGGCTTCTGAAAAAGGGGAGGGGGGTCATTCCAGATTCATAACCAGAAAAAAGAGAAAGAGTGGGGGCCAACAAGATAGGTTGAACCCTAGGTATCGTAAGGACAAGAATCGCAGCCAAGGGGGGGGGAAAACGGAGAAGTTACAACTACAAGTGAAGACTTTCCCAAGGGGTAAAAGGGGTGCTTTTTTTGTACATAGAATGAATAACTTTTTAACAAAGGTACTGTCTTTAATTTACCCTGGGTAGGGGCAGCCGGGGAGAGATTGCAAAAGGGGTAATGTGCCAATTTTTTTTACTGAGGACCAAAAAACTGCAAGTTTTGTAAACGGAAGGGAGGGGATAATAAGCGGGCAACCAAAAAAGAGAATTCAATAGTCCAGAATGAAAAAAAAAAAAAGTGAAAATTTTTGGGATTTTGCATCAAAAATAGGACTTTCAAATTTACTAATTATAATAACGCCGAGTAAAAAAGGGAAACTACTCAATTATGATCACTAAACCAAATACCAATGCAAATTTTGACTTTTTTTTTTTTTTTTTTTTTTTTTTTTTTTTTTTTTTTTTTGGGGGGGGGGGGGGGGTCATAGTCAGTGTTTCAACCGTAACACATGAAAAAACAAACAAAAACAAAAAAACACAACACTCCATTTCCTTTCGGGAAAAGAGCTCTGGGAATTTTCCCTTTCACAGACCACAGGACACAATGACTCATAAAAAGACATCATGTTTTCCTTCTATGAAATTTTATAATCATGAATACAAATATCTAAAACACAGTAAAATATTTAGACCCCTTATACCACCACAACACACACACACACACACCCCCACACACACACACCACACACACACACACACAAACACTCCATGCTTACAAAATGGTTTTTTGGTGTGGTGGTGGTGGTGTGTGGGTGGTTGTGTTTTTTTGTGTTTACGAAAGGCATGCAAAACTTTTTTTTTGCTCTGGAAAATTGAACTGAGTTAAATTTTGGGTTTAATATTGTTTTAAAAGAGTATTTTTTTTTATTTCAAATTCAACCAAAGCAAACATGTTGTTTTCGGCTGAAAAAGGGAATTTCACTTCAAACACACGACAATGGGATTTTGTACTTGGCATATTTATAATTTACCTTCAAAATTGTAAAATTTTTTTTTTTAAATTTAGTAACACAGGCCCCAACATTTGCACCCAAAACCAAAAAAGGCTAAACTGATCCAGAAAAACATGTGTTCGATTGGTAGCAAAAATTTTAAAAGCCAATGTGAAATATAAAAATTTCAAAAAAAAATGAAGCAAACACAGCATGTGGGAAAAATAAAAAAAGGCACATTATTATTATTAAATTAATTCGTTTTAAATTCCCTGGCTCTAGTTGCTATCAACAATTCTTGCACATGTTAAAAATTATTTATTAAACTGAATTACTTCAATAATTTTAAATAATTATATGATTGAAATTCACAAATAAAATTTTTCAGACTCTAGAGACTCTAAAGGATTTTGTGGGCAGTTGCTCCAAACCAGTCTCATTTTGAAAGCAACATGCCCACAAAAACCAGGAAATTCTTAAGCTACCCCAGTTCTAAAATTTTTAAAAAAAAAAAAAAAAAATGCAAAAGTAAGACTAGGAGCATTGCCAAAGAATTCGTGTCCTTTTTCATAAAACCTCTGCCGTGTGGTCACACAACAATTTTCAATTTTCTTTGTTGAGCAAAATTAAATCAAACACCCATTTTATCCTTTTTAAATCAAATTTAATATTTTAAAAAAAGAAAAAGGGAAAAACTTTGGGTTTAAGCACAATGACTGCAACATGACTGACCACATGCACGAAACAACCGAATGCGCGTGGAAAAAAAAACTGAAAAAGGAAACTTCTATTTGGGCCCCCGATATAAGAGAATCATACACAAAGGTCATAACGGATCCTCTTTTCTAAAACCATCGTTGTAGCTGACGATAACAAAAAACCCTTTCCAAAACCATGGTGCCAACACGGCTTTTTAGGCTCGAAAAATCTAACGTTCCCAAACAGACCTTTTCCACTTGTGACAAGTCGCCATCCAATCTAAGGGGGAAAAAGCCCCCATCAGATTTCTGAGGCCACAACCCCATTTTGGCCCACAAACATGCCCTTGGCCTACTTTTGGCCTAAAGTCGAAGAAAAAACAATGAGAAAAAAGCGACAAGTAGACTATACAGGGGGTGTTGAAGTACGCCCAAAACGGGTAGCTCCGCTGGCAACCAGTACAGTTTGGTGATAAAAATTATATTATAATAATATAATATATAATATATATATAATATATATAAATAAAATACAGGTTTGTTGGTTTTTGAAAAAATGGTTGTTTGGGGGTGTTTTTTTTTTGAAAAGAATTAACACACACAAAACCCCAAAAAGAACAAAAAAACCCCCAAAAAAAACAAAACAACAAAAAAAAAACAACAGCCCACCCCCCACCCGGAGCAAATTTTAAAAATATTAAATTATTTGGTGTGTGGTTTTGGGGGTTTGTGTGGGTTTTTTGGTGGGTTTAAAAAGCCCAAAAAAAAAAAACAATTGAAAAAGGGGTGGGAGTGGAGAACTACCTAAAATCATACCATTAGGCCTCTCTACCTTTCAAATACACAAAAAATATTTAGCTTTAAATTTTAAACTTTTTTTCTGATTTTAACGTAAAAATTTCAAGACTTTTCCCCGGGACCCTCCCACGATTTACCTTTTTACTTCAAAAACCACAAGGGGTTAAGTTCCCCCCGGGGCAATTTTCTAATTTTCCCAAATTGTTTTTTTAACAATACAGTGACTGGGTTGGATCAAAAAAAACTCGACAGGACCACCCAGGCCCTTCAGGCAAAAAAAAAAAATTTTTTTGAATGCTTAAAAAAAAATAATGCTTGAGAAACCAACCCCCAAACCCCAACAACAAAGAAAACAAACACAACAAAAAAGAAACAAAAAAAACCTTTTTTTTCAAGCATGACCGATGAAAGCCAAAGGGTCAACATAGCACAGAGTGCTCCCACAGACAAAAACCACCCACCCCCCTAGATGTGTTGCAGAACATACCCTTCATCCCCCCCCCCCCTCAAGAAAATTTTTTGGTTTTAAATATATATAGTTTTTTTGGAGGGTTGGTAAGATTAAATTTTTTTAAGTTTAGAGCAAAATCATTGAAAGGGTGTTAAAATTCTTTTTGAAAACTTCGGGGGCGGTTTATGTTTGTTTGTTTTTTTGGTTGGTTGGTTTGGGCTTTTGGGTTTTTTTGGGTTTTGTTTTGGTTTTTGTTTTTTGTTTTTTTTGACTGACATAACTGAACAGCTGAGATGAAGATTCAAAGCTTGCTTCCCCCGTTTAAATCATCACCCCCACTAGCTGAAAGTGACCCTTCCCACATTTCTTTTCATGCATAAACTCACTGTGGGTCACACACAGAGCAAGTTCACCTGCTGAAAATACATCTTCAAAAAACAATGACGTCGGCATCAAATAAACCCAGGAACCAGCCCCCAAAAGACGCGTGGTTAGAGCCTGAATTTTGGACTGGAGGTCCGAGTTTGAACCCCTAAGTCAAAGGGATTTTTTCGGACTCCGGCCCCCCACCCAGAGTGATGGCGGGGGTTTTTGGGAACTTTACGAATGCGAGTTGTAGGTTGCCAAATTACCGACCAAAACTGCAGGTTTTTTGAATCCGGCCTGGGTTGACCCCGGGAAATAAAGTGATAAACGAGAGTAAAACCTTCCAAGTATCTCGAAGCAATGCCTTCCCACACCAAAACATGACATCATCCCCCATTTTCCCTTTTTCACATGCAAAAAAAAAAATTTTTTTTAAATTAAAAGCCTCTATTCGGTGGGCCCAATTCCTTGTCCCAGCTACCTCAGATTCGGGTTCCCCGCACTTTGCCCGTGGGAATTGTGCAAAGCCTTTGAGTTTTAGGCCGGGGAATGGCGTGGGGGCCCTTGTGGGGTCGCCACCTCGGTGGGGTGACCCTCATCTGGCTCCGCACGAGCTAAAACTGTCGTTATGGGGGGCTTTTGTGGGGGGTGTCCAATTATTACTCAGAACACACCACGAACACCACCAAAGTACCCAGCAGCATGCAGGCCCCCTCTGACTGTGGCCCCTTGGCGCCAATTTGATATCTCTGTGGGACTCCACCCGGGGATGAGACAAACCAAATTGGTAAGGCGTGGCGGGGGGAAAATGAAAGGGCGGCTGGATGCTAGTGGGCCGACAGGGCTTTCAATAGGGC